>PVIC010033985.1:0-19746 GCA_004025085.1 Thryonomys swinderianus
AAAAAAAAAAAAAAAAAATCAGGAATGAGTCCAGGTACTTAGGTGAGGAACTACACGTGAAGATGGTGTTGCTGTCACCGCGGATGGGAAGGACCTGCATGGATCGGGGGGTGGGGGGAGTTTGGCTTTGGACATGTGAAGTGTAGAATGTTGGGTGGACAACAGATTTAGTATCTGCTCTGTTGAGATCAGAGCTATGAAAGTCTGCTTCATCTGTCAGTCTCTCTTCTGTCTGCCATCTTAACTTTTTTATGTTCTTGTTTTAGTAAGAAATGTTTTGAGTCTAGAGGAAGTGCGTGAGTGCTTTTCAAAAACATGAACGGTTTAGTAGTTTTTTAAGTTGCAAAAGGCAGAACTAGAATCAGTAAGTAGAAATTAGAGGAGCCACATTTCAGTAGGAAAAGGTACAAAAGACCAAGCTGTCCCCAAAATTAGTAACTCATTTGGAATTCTTTTCCCCGTACTTTTCATCATACTCACACAGACGTGGAACAGCCATTGGCCAAGAATATATTGAACAAAATGACTGTACTGAGAGGTTAGGTGCAGGATTTTAGGACTGGACCTCAGAAGATTCCTGTACCCATTGAGCACGTTTGCATTATTAAATAAGTTCTTTGTTCAGTTTCAAGAGCACTGTAGAAGGAGCTGTGTTTTGTTTTTTTTAAAAAATGTACCGGTTACAAATGAACTACTTCAGTGAACGCATCCCGAGAGCAGTAATGTATGTAATACTAATTACAGATGTGTTTCTTCTTTAAAACCCAGTCAGTGAGACATTTTAGGGAAGAGCTGGTCAAATTTAACCTAGTAAATTGAAAATAAAATATTGTATAACATGAAGTTTTGGTGAATGTATTTTTGAATTTGTATCTCATATTCAAATTGTTTTTGTTTATTTAGATACACAGAAGTAAAAACAAATGGAAATTTCATCTCAAGGATGGCATTATGAATCTTAATGGAAGAGATTATATATTTTCCAAAGCCATTGGAGATGCAGAATGGTGAAGAGTTGCTTCTTTTCTTTTATAAATAAAGAAAACTTTAAAAAAAAAATTTAAAGTGGATGGTTTGAAACTTGGGACATATACCAACCAAAACTTCACTTCTGCATGTCAGAACAGTGCAGTAGAAGCAAAGCTACTGGAACAAAGATAGACCCTGACAACATAGACACTACTTCTAACCGGCAAGCCATGGAACTGTAGTTCTTGGGGTGGGGGGTTGGGTTTTGTGTAGGAAATCATAATTGTCAATTTTAAATACAGGAACTTGCCACCGGTAATTAGCATGTAAAGCTTTGTCTATATTCCTTCCTCCAACTTGGGCTCAACTAGAAGACACTTGTTGGAATGAACTGAAGAAACTTCCTTTTGATAGATTGAAATGAAACTGCTTATTGTATGTGGTTATATTTGGTAAAAATTACGTGTGAGCTTTTTACAAAAGGGTAAGAATTATGGTGTTGAATTTTAATTCACTTGTATAAGAAAACAATTTGAAACTCATAATAGGTCTTAAAATTTTTTACCTGTTATTCTCCCTTGGTAATATATACCTCTTCCCTGCTTTATGAGACATCTGTTTAGGAGATGAAGTCTAATCAGTGATCGGTTTGGAGACAAAATTTGACTCAGAAATGGGTATTTGTTTTAATTAGGTTTTCATACTTTAGAGACTTGAGTTTTAGTTCAGTGGAACTAAAATGACAACTTTAATTTACTTAGAAAATCTGTTTAGTCCTACACTTTAAAAAGAAAACCCCAATTGGCACCTCAGGAATACATTTTTATTTCATAAAGATACCACCTGAGTAAAATTGTATGTACTTGAGTATATGAAGGTTTTTCTTGTTGGGCTGAAGTGTGTGCATAATTATATATGTATTTAGTCTTTATTCAGATATCATTCTGTACATTGAAGTATAAGGACAGGTGGGGAGGACCTGGATTTTTATTAAACAATTTAGTAATTATAAAAGTTTCTTGTGTTTACTATAAAGACTTTAAAAAACATTATTTTAATTGAACAAGGTTTTAAAAGCAGCTTTGTAATTTGAAGGGAAGATTCGGGAGGAGGCTGAAGGAGGTAGGCCACTAAGGACATACTTACCTCTCTGTCACGGGTGGCTCTTTCAGGCCATTGATAAGATAGACTTGGGCTCCAGTTTGCACATTGGAAAGAAGCAGAGAAGTCTGAGTGTATATTAAAATAATAGAAATTAGTATGTATAGTAAGAATGCAAAGCTCGGAATCTATAAGGGTTTCAAAGGACAGATTGGCAGCATTTCCTTCGGCTGCCAGGAGACCCGCAGTCACTGACTGCACTTCTGTGTTCTAAGAACGAATTGGATTTCTCATGGCTTTTCTTGGCAGAATTCATAGGTGTTTTAAGTCACTTCTGTATTGATTTTTTTGGTCTTCCATTTTTGTCTCACTTTCCTTTGTTTCCAGAAGTAACAGTAAAGTATATTACAAAGGATGAAGCTGTGAGCCATCACAGTGTATTATTTTAACCACAAATCTTTCTAAAAGGCCAATGAAATATTTTTGGGTGGAGTCTATTTCCTACCCCCCTCCTACCAACCTGACCTTTTTAAATTTTGAGCTTCTGTGTAAATGGTGATATCCAGCATGCTAGCAAGGTTTTATTTAGATGCCACCAGCAGTAATGTAGCTTTTGATTTAAGAATACTAATCTGTCTTTTTAAGGGGCAGTTTACTTACCCTGCTATACTCAAAGCACACACAGTTTTTGTTTTTGTGTATTACTAGTAAGACTTTGAGAGGAGAAGAAGGCAGGGAATAAAGTCACAGAAGTCTTCTCTTTTGTCCTTCAGTATGGGTACTAGTAGACTTGTACTTACGGAATGAAGAAGTCAAGGACTTGAACTACCTATGGAAGTGCAGCGAGGCTGCGGGTTTGTGTCGTCAGTTTAGACCCTTTGGCGCTAGTAGTTCCCGTGCTGCTGAAACTTGGAATACTGTCTATCAGCTCATGTCTTGGCCCTCTTCGTAGACAAGCATTCATATTCATAGTTGCATTGTATGCTGGGCTGTTACTGTAACTATATTTTTAAACATGAACAACCACTGCTTTCAGAATGACTCACTAGTGTCATTGTGAAGCAGGAAATAACCATTTATATTTGCACCTGTGTGCTGTATATTAATTACAGCAGACTTGCAAGTGCTTTTCTTTTACCTGTAAAAATTTTGAAAGCTGGTCTAAAGAAGACTGCATATCAGATTGTGTTCTTATATATTATCGCATTATGCTCCTTTTAATCAACTAGCATGTTTTGTTTTTATTATAGTGTCTTTTGCTATACGATTGTCACTTCCTTTGAATTCTTAATGAGGGTTTTTAACATTTAATGAAAGATTTCATTAGGTTTCATTAAAATGTCATTCGTTCTGAAATGCAAGGGATTCCTTTAGGATTTTTAAAAGACAAGTAGTTTGTTCATCCAAAGGGGAAAACAGTTCTTGATTTGGTAGTAAGAAAACAAGCAGGGGTCTCAGAAGAGGATTTGTTTAGATTTGCACAGATGGTGATGGCACCTTTTACTTTTAAAAGCTGAACCTGAATCCGTAACGCTAAGGAGAATCAATGCAGAGTGAAGTGCGGAAGTGTGTGCCTTTCAGCGTCCACACTGGCAGGGTGGTCGCTTGTAGTCGGGCCACCTGAATGCCTGAGAGCACATTGACTTTCTGTGGAGTGCCACGCGTGGCTGAAACAACTCTTTCATGTGCAATTAGTTTCTAGAACAAAATGTCTGTTCACGAGGGGGATCTTTATATTGGGCTTTTATATTTTTTGAAATAGTTTCTTTCTGTTAAATGTCGTGACACATTTACACTGTTGCCTTTTTAAAATCAAAGCCACTGATAATTCTATGATTGCATCAAGATTTGAGCAGTATGTAGTGACTGTGTTCTTAATAGGCATAGTAGACTCTGCTTTTAGAAAATAAGAACATAATATCATAATAGCTTTTGTATAAAGACTTTCTTTTGCTATAGTGAATATCAAGGATTTTTTTCCCCTCCCTTTTAGGGAGGAATGAAAAGAATTGTCTCCTTGTAAGAATAATTTTTTATTATCTCATAGCAATAATGTCACCATTATTATCAGAGGGTAAATATGCCTTGTATGGGAAAACAGACGTGATTTTCTCTTGGGAATTCCCTTTGTAACTTAGTATTTTCTTCCACTTGAGAAAAGTTCCTATATTTTCAGATTATTTCACCTTGAACTTTTTTGAGCTTTTGTGCAATGTTTTATTGATCTGTTTTTGTACATTTTCATTTTACTTCATATGTCTGTCTTTCTGCCTACCTGTTTAAATCAGCGATAGCAGATTTTGAATTTGTTGGTTTAAAAAGTAGTTTTATGTGTTTCTTTATGAGGTTGTTTTAATCTTTCACTATGCTATGGAAATTATTTTGAAATTTATGTTCTTGAAGCCTGCCTTAGTCTATCATTTGTCATTTCCTGTGGTTTAAGGCGGAACACCTCAAACTTAGTATTTTGTGTATTTTGACGAACAAAAACTTTTTTGCCTTCTCTTAAGGGAAGAACTACATTCAGTTAGTAACTTTTCTTTCAGTTAAATTTCCTTAAATTGGTCCAGTGTGCATTAGTGCTACGATGGGGGAGAAGCTAATCCTTTTTACTGTTCTGAGCTACTATTGTCACCTGCTGTTGTACATACTGTTACGTGTAAGGACATAGATATATTTATTATGTTTGTAAAATTCATTCTGTACAATTGCAGATCAAGGTTACTCTTCTGTGATATATGGGATATTATGTTTTAAAGACCATCTTGAAATACATTAGAAAACTTAGTATTTTGATGTACTAAGACCTATTTTAAGTTTAATATTTTACCTTTGCAAAAACTTTAATTAAAGATGTTATTTAAAAAAGTAATGTTGCTTGCTTTGCTTACTAGTCTCATTGTTACTTGGTTATTAAAATTAGAAAGTTAAGAAAGGAAAATGCTTGTTCATGAGGCTGAGTTTAACCAAAATAAGGGTATTATTAAATTCTGTACTTTGAAGATACGTTATTTTGAATGTTAGTCTCAATTATTAAACTTACAAATTCTTCATAGCTTTAAAATTGTATTTTCAAGGCACACAGGAATTTAGGTTGGGATAAGCTCATGCCAACTTAAGTATGAGCCTATAAAATTAACCTGTTGTATTACTTAGTTATTTCTACTCCAAAGCATAGATGACTTAGGATAAAATTATTCAAGAACATGGTTTGTTTAGCTCAATTTTTTTCTCTTAGTTCAAAGTTTGTAAGTAATTGCTTAGGATTATTGAGGTTTATATTATATACCGAATATATTTTGTGTTATTTTAGAAAGTATTAAATAGGCATTTTAATTTTCTAGTTAATTCAAATGAATCATTAAAGAGCTTGCCTTTTTGTAATTTTTTATCCTGTTCTAGACTTCTTTATCAAGGAAACATGCAAATTTTAACGTTTAAAATAATCATAATAAAGATATTTTATTTATTGCCAGCAAATCTTGTATTTTGCAGTTTAATTTAAGTTTCTGCATTGATTATGATTTTAACCTTCTTGGCCCTAATTTCTCTATCTGAAATGACAAAGATAAGAGCTTGAGCTAGCTGTGGCGGCTCACACCTGTAATCCCAGCACTCGGGAGGCAGAGGCAGGAGGATTGTTGAGTTCGAGGCTTGCCTGGGCTACATAGTGAGCACAGGGCCAGCCTGAGCTACAAAGCGAGACCCTGTCTCAAAAAAAAAAAAAAAATTGAGGATCGAGATAATACATATGGAGCTCTTAGAATGGTGCTTGGTACATAGCACTCTTATTTGCTTAATTATTTGGATAGTCTAAAATGACTTACTAGAGCTACAAGAAAAATTTCCTGTGGTCAAAACAAGAAAACAAGCTGTTATTAAGGGGTGCTGAGTCAACAATTTTGGTTGCAACCAAATGGATGAAGCCTGGGAGTTCGAGGTGGTAAAGCAGTGTGTCTGGCTACAGGCGGACAGTGTCAGGGAGAAAAGGGAGTGATGAATGTAGGAGTGGGCAGCATTTTGTTTGGAATTGGGGTCTCACTCCAAAGTCCGTGCTGCCCCTGGAGGTGCATTGGTAGCGAGTGAAACAGGTTTCAGAATCAGGAACGTCTCCTGAATCTGGTTTCCCTGCCATCTCAACTTCCTCTCCTTCCTCGTGACCATCAGGCCTGCTGCCTGATCCTGAAATGGCTTGGAGTCTATGTTCTATAACGTGGAGCGTATGTTTGTGTTTATGTATTTAATTTATCCTCGAGACAGGGTCTCGCTTTGTAGTTCAGGCTGGCCCTGAGCTCCCTATGTAGCCCAGGTGAGCCTCGAACTCAGCAATCCTCCCTCTTGCCTCTTGAGTGCTGGGATCACAGGTGTGAGCCATCACGCGGGGCATTGGGATGTGTGGTACTGATTGCTGGTGGGAATGAGTCACCATGCTCGGTGTTGTTGTATGTGGTTACTGGAGATTGAACCAGGGGCCTTGCGCTTCGCTAGGCAGGCGCCAGAACCACTGAGTTAAATCTCTGGCCTCCTTAATATTTTAATGTGTTGTAATTCATTATGTTGACATCCTCATGTTGTAGAGACTCAGGGTAATGTAGAAATGCACCTCCCACCACAAACTCCTTGTGAGGGAGTTCTTGTTCTCAAGCAGGGAGAGTATTAGAAATACCACCTGTGTACATCTGTAATCCCAGTACACTGGGAAGGCTGAGGCAGGTGGATCACAAATTTTGTCCCCAGGTTGCACTGGATCCAGGTATAACCATGTGGCCGCTGACTCGGTTGTCTCCATTTTCCAAATGACAAATCTGAGGTCTGTTAGGTCGAGTGACCTTATAGAAACAGAGATGTTCGGTCCCAGATTTCAGTCCTGATCTGGTCAGTGGTTCTAATTGGAGTTTTCCAATTAGAAAACTCTTCACTACAGTCCACGCATCACGTCTGCTGCTGTGAACTGTGATAGTGCATTATATAAGCAAGAACATCTTAAGCTTCCAGTTTAGTCGTCTTATCTTCAGAGGTAATGGGCACGGGTCACAGATTCAAGACACCTAGTCCTGAACCAGACAAATGCTTTTTGTAGCCAAGATACTACCTGTGCAGTATATGATTTTCAAATAACCCAGTGTAATATGCTTTAGAGCCCTCTTCATTTTACGGAGAGGAGAACTGGGCCACAGAAGGATTATGTAGATCTTGGAGTGTCAGAGCCCTGGTTGGGCCCTGTCGAAACTTAGAGTCTTAACTCCTTACCCACAAACGAGGGCGGCCCCCAGAAACAAAGACAGTGGTCCAGTTTGTATGTTCAGAATGTTAAGGAGAAGTAAATCAACCTAGAAACCTAGGCTAGGCTAACATTTTTTGGGAAGAATCACAGACATCTTTCAGAAAAATATTTTTTGTGTGAGGATGAAACATACTACTTATACTGGTCTGGGTTGCAAGAAAAGAAAATGATTTTTAGGGAAAAAAAGATTGGAAATTAGGAAGACAGAAGAATGATGGGAAATAAGCACGGCTAAGTCTAACAGGAAAAAAATAGTGTAGGTGGGCTGGAGATTTAGCTCAGTGGTTCCGGCACCTGCCTCGCAAGCACAAGGTCCCTGGTTCGATCCCTGGTTAACCACATACAACAATACTGGGCACAGTGGCCATGCTCACCAGCAATCAGTACCACATACCACAAATGCTGGGTTTGGTGGTTTAAGCCTGTAATCCCAGCACTCGGGATGCAGAGGCAGGAGGGTTGCGGAGCTCGAGCTTTGCCTGAGCTACATAGTGAGCCCAGGGCCAGCCAGAAGTACAAAACAAGACCCTGTCTCAAAAAAAAAAAAAAAAAAAAAAAAGTCGGAAACCTTAAAAGTGTGAAATACATAGTAAAATTGAATTACTCTTGCAGACGCTGATAGTTCGTTATATAAGCAAGAACATTTTAAGTTTCCAGTTTAGTTGTCTATCTTCAGAGGTAATAGCCAATAAATCTTTCTTATATGGAAATACATAACAAAAAAGAAAATATTGGCGTCAAAGAATTTTGTTTATGCCGCTATCATTACCCACTAAACTAAATTTATTCTACATAGAACTGCAGTTTGATTGTTCAGTTTTTGATATTTTTCTTTGGACTAGCAGAGATTCACAGGTGATGAAGAAGACTTTGTTCTAGACATGTATGGATTTTTTAATTAGTTCAGGTAACATGATTTTATTAGTTATACAGCATTAGAGCAGCTGTCAAAAAGTCAAAATTCTGAGACAAGGTTTTAGTATATGTGCTGCCGAAGCGAGCACTCTGAGACAAGGTTTTAATGTAATTTCCTCTACAATTTGAAAATAAGTACAATTTATAGGCCCCATGGAAGTTTCAGATGTCAGTTTGAGCTAAGAGATGGGAAATCAGGGTGATTTCCTGTAAAATTTAGGGGCATGTATTGATAGTAATGTATCACAAAGAAAACAATTTATCTTTTCATGAAATGGCCAGTGAGAACTTATTTTAATTTAAAATTTTCTATTCGTGCATGTTTGCAGTGTATAATGATTACAAGCATGGGGACACGCACCAACACATCTTAATTCTTTTTTACTCCCCTTCTACTCTTTCACTTTTTCCTCCATCTCTTGGTCCTCTTCTCCTTTGCAAAAGATCTAGCTTCTGGATTCCTACTTTCTCTCTTTGATTTTGCTGTTTAAATTCTTTGTACTTTGGATTCTCATGTAAGAGAAATTACACATGTTGGAACTTCTGTGTCTGATTTATTTTGCCTAAAATTCTTGTGTCAGTGCCTCCATTTCCTTTTTCTTCTTTATGACAGAATAGCACTCCATCGTGTGTAAATACATTTTCTGTGTTTGTTCATCTACTGATGAACATATAGAGATAATGAAAGAAAGACTTTTAACACGGATTAAATTTCTCCCGACTGTTTATGATTTGGGTTTTATGTCCAATTCTTGGAGCATATTTTTGGTCTAAATTTAGCACAGTGAGCAGCGTGTCTGTCAGTTTTGCCTCCCAGCAACAAATCCCTGGGGCTGTCAACTAGAGGAGGAAAGATTCATTCTGGATCTAGCTTCCGAGGTTTCGGTCCAAGGTCAGCTGGCTCAGTCGTTTCTGGGCTTGAGGGGAGGCGGAGCGTTAGAGGGGCAGGGCGGGGTGGGGCGAGCTGCTCACTTTATAACACCTGGAAACAGAGGAGTTGGGCTGGGAGGGAAGGGCCGAGACAGACACAGCCTTTGACTAGACTCCTTTCTCCAACTGGGCTGCTTCCTAACAGGCCCCCCCCCCCCCCCCCCGTGGTCTGAAACACGAGCCAATCACCCTTCTGAGCCTCAAGGCAGAACCCCGCTGCATTGTGGGTCAAGCCCTCAATACAGGAGTCTTTGGGAGACACTTCATATTTAAACCATTATGGCGTGATTGTCTAAAGGGCCGTGTGCATAATGGCTGTGCACCTCGTGCTATTTGCTGTTCAGTTGTTTTGACATTGAAGGTCTTGCTTCGCTCAAGTAATATTGACAAAGAATTAAAATGTTTTAATTATGGAAAAAAATACATATTGTCCATAGTTGTTCAAATTCTGAAGTAAAAGGAGAGAGTACAATGTAAAAATCTGAATTTGTCTAAGAAGGTAAACTTCAGCGATGGTCATGTAATTCAAGAATTGAGTGGCTTAATAGTAAGTTTGTTTCCTCTGTCGCTGTATGATACAGCTTTTTTTTTTTTTTTTTTTTTTGAGATAAGGTCTCGCTTTGTAGTTCAGGCTGGCCCTGAGCTCACTATGGAGCCCAGGCAAGCCTGGAACTCAGCAGTCCTCCTGCCTCTGCCTCCTGAGTGCTGGGATTACAGGCGTGAGCCACCACGCCCAGCTCTGTGGTATGTGGTACTGATTGCTGGTGGGCGTGAGTCACCACGCCCAGCATTGTATGTGGTTACCGGGATCAAACTCAGGGCTTTGCGCTTGTGAGGCAGGTGCTGGAACCACTGAGCTAAATCTCTGGCCCGTACAGCTTTGTTTTGACAGCCATGCTGTGGCTCTTCAGGGATGTGGATTCTTTGTACCTGTCTGGAAGGTAGGGAAGATAGAAAGCTCAAGAACATGGCGTGTGGGGCGGGTTAAGAGGCTGGAAGTGAGAATTCTTACCCATGGGTCCATCTCCCCGGCTGGCTCGCAATCATTGAGGGCATCTGGGGAAACACATAACGGAAGTGTGTGCCTGGCCTGTGGGGAGATGAGTTTGGTGAGTACACATTTTTGCTGTTGCTGTAAAGTACTAACCATGGCTTTGTTTTGCAAGTATGAAAAACACAGCAGGGCTAGAGACATGATCATATTTGTAACTTACCGTTGGTAGTTTCCCAAGGTAATTGGCCTACGTTGTTTCCCAGGAGCCATTAGCATAAGCCTTGTTCCCTAAAACCCTAGATGTATTTAATTTCGTTTCTGTAATGTGGAACGTGTGCTCCAGTTTACGCCACGGGCAGATTGTAAATGTTGCTTTACTTTCATTGAAGTTTGTCATCATTTGGCTTTATAAATTTAATTCACCTTTCACCTTCAAATATGCCTCATATCAAAGTCTGCGTTGTAAACCATAATGTTTTCATTAGAAGCTTAAGGATTGACAGGCATTTTATGTTCCCCCTGTGACCTTCAGAACATACTTTGATGTTGGACAGCGTGAGGCTCTCTCACCTACAAGGGTTGATTTCTGACTTTGTGAACTTCCCTAAGGGGACAGCATTCTAGCAAAGCAGAAGGTCTACAGCCATACCACCCTGAACAGGCCTGATCTCTCATCTTGAAGCTAAGCAGCGTGGGGCCTGTTTGGTACTTGGGTGGGAGGAGTACAGGGACTTCCAGTCGGCCTCATCTTATGGGTCTTGATAACGCTTCCTGGAATGGTGTTGCTTTGGATTTAAGATTTGGCCAAAGAGTGCAGTGTACGGATGAGGACTGAATCTTAGGGGCCTAAGTCAGTGGCTCTGGCGTCACCCAGGGAATACAATCTCATTCTTAGGAGAAATTTAGGAACAGACAGTTTTGCAAAGCCTCAACGTGGGAAATTTAAGTCACGAGGCTGCAAGAATCATTTCTGTCTGGCATAAGCCTTAGATTAACTTCTGCCTCTTGATTGTTTATTTACAAAGGAAATTGGTGTCAAGTCATCTGAACCCAAAAGTCCTGTCCTTTTTTAGAAATGAAGCTTGTTTTCAAAACCACCTAGGGAGTTTATAATGGTCTATATGTGCACGGGTGGGGGTTGGAAGGAGCTGGACAAATCTACCATTTCCCAGTTATTTCTCTTCTCGTTATTAAAGGGGACAAACAATCTTAGGGAAATTTAATTAAAACAAGAAGGTGCTGAGGGGGCTTATCCATGAGGAAAATCTCTTTAATTTGTTGTTTTCTGACACTGTTAGGTTCAGGCTGAGAGGGGTGCCTAACTCACGACCTCTGTTATGCCCCAAGGCAAAGAGGGAAATAAACGTTTCAGGCTCAGTGACAGTGGTGCTGTATTCCCGGGTCTGTGAACCTGCCTGCGATAAGCAATTAGTCGTGATTACAACGTGCTGGCGCGGAGGCCCCCGGCGAGGGCTCGGGCTCGGGAGCCCGTGGCTCACACAGCGCATGGCCGCCAGCAGTGTCTGCCCTGTTTCAGCTGCGCAGCCTGTAGAGGGAGAACGTGCTCTCCGGGCTGGGATTCCACATGTGACATGCGTCAGCCGCGAATCTGTCAGGAGGTCTCTAGTTCTCTGCAAGAGGAAAGGGGAGAAAGATGTGTTCACGCAGCTCTGGAAAGAAGGCTGTTGCCCGCTCAGCTCAGAACTGTCTCACTTCCCCCCTCCTTTTCTGTCTTTGTTCCATTGGTTGACAATGACCCTCAGTCTGGCAAGTTGTTGAGCTCACTCGCTGAGCCGACAGACGTGCTCAGTAAGCGTGTCAGAAGCACCCAGTGACGCAGGTGCGTCGCATCGAATCTCTCTCTCTTCCTCTCCCTCCCACTTCCTCGCCCTCTTTCCTCCCTTTTCCTTGAATCCTTTGCAGAAAGATGATTTGTTCAGATCACGTCATCTTTCTCCCATTTGGAACAAATTGCAAACCCAGCCACATTTTGACTCCAAGGCTGAGTCTGCTGGTCCTTTTGGGCTACATTTGCAGAGCCCAGCTGGGACACAGGTGAGAGCCTGGGTGTAGACACGTACAACACGTGAAGAATCAAGGCCCTCTCCTGTCTCAGTGGGAAATCAGGTGGATTTGACTTGTGGGAAGCTATTTGTACACAAAGTAAAAATTAAAGCTCTGTCCTCTATTAAAATCAAACATTCAAGTTGAGTAAGGACCAAGACCCTTCACAAAGAGGATATTAAATATTCAATCTTCAAGTACTGGTCTTCTTTTCCTGGATATCTCCATTGCTAATTTGTGAAGTCAGGGGATTAATTTTTTTTTGTTTCTTTGGTTTTTTTTAGACAGGGTCTCACTTTGTAGTTCAGGTTGGCCCTGAGCTCACTGTAGAGCCCAGGCAAACCTCGAACTCAGCAATCCTTCTGCCTCTGCCTCCTGAGTGCTGGGATTATAGGTGTGAGCCACCATGCCCAGCACTGTGGTATGTGGTACTGATTGCTGGTGGGTGTGAGTCACCACGCCTGGCATTGTTGTATGTGGTTACCAGAGATGAACTCAGGATATTGAGCTTGCTTGTGAGGCAGGTGTGGGAACCACTGAGCTAAATCTCCGGCGCCAGGGGATTAATTCTGATAAGGGACTCAGTATATGCTATGGGATTGAAGGGGTTAACCCAGTGACTTAGTAGCCCAGATACAGATTTCAGAGTAGACACTTGAAGGGAAAGAAATTGTATAGCTGACTAAACTTGTATGAGATACTGCATATCACTAAGATGGATCCCAAGACAGCCTACTGGAGGCTGAAAATGCATTGTAGTAGTTAACATGCAAATATGTCTTTGTTTTTTGTAACAGGATCTCGCTATGTAGTTCAGGCTGACCCTGAGTTCACTGTGTAGCCCAGCCTAGCCTCAAACTCATAGCAGTCCTCCTGCCTCTGCCTCCCGAGTGCTGGGATTACAGGTGTGAGCCACTACACCTAGCAAGCGGTTTTTAATTTTAACCACACAAAATATCTAATTATATCCTAAGGAAGATAGCTGTTGAAGGGCTGGAGGGTTAGCTCAGTGGTTCCGGCGCCTGCCTTGGAAGCGCAAGGTCCTGAGTTCGATCCCCGGTGACCACATATAATGCTGGGCGTGATGGCTCATGCCTGTAATCCCAGCACTCGGGAGGCAGAGACGGGAGGATTGCTGAGTTCGCGGCGGCTTGCCTGGGCACCATAGTGAGCTCAGGGCCAGCCTGAACTACAAAGCGAGACCCTGTCTCAAAAAGAAAAAAAAAAAAAAAAAAAGCTGTTGAATAGTTATTCTATATCAGAGATGTGCTATTGTATGTATCTGGAAGAATGTATTTTTATGGACTCATCATCAAACATATCATAAATATAAAAAATAGTATATTTGAAATAAAATTCAAATCCAACAAGTATTTATTGAGCACCTATCACATACCAGGGATTCATTTAGGTTCCTGGAGACACCAGTGGATAAAACCATCAAAGATGCCTGCCCCTGTGGAGCTTACATTAGTTCATTTAAACATGATAGATAAGCAAGTTACACTGTATGTTAGAAAGACACAGGTATAGTAAGAAACAAGGAAAAAAGTAGGTCAGGATGATGGGACCGGGGCTAGCATGGGACAAGTTACAATTCATTTTAAATTACATGTGGCCTCACTACACAGGTGCTACTTGGGCAAAGATGTGATGGAGGTGAGGGGTGTATCCATTCTGCTATCGAGGGCAAAACCTTCCAGACAGCGAGGAGCAAAGGGCCGGTGCTAGTTGAGGAGTTTAGTCCTGTAGTCAAGGAACAGAAAAAAGCCGGGCCAGCTCAGTTGAGGTCAGCAAGAGATTTGTGAGAGATAGAACCAGGAAAGCAACTGGGCTGCGTTGTGCAAGCCTCCCTCAGGGACCGGCTTTTGCTCTGCGAGAACTAGAGAGCCACTTAGAGCCCGCAGAGAATGACCCGACCGAAGGGTCCAGAGAACCACTCCACTGGATCCGCTGAGAAGATGCCAGAGGCTGGCAAACTCCGTAAAGGGCCAGAGGGTCAACTTGAGGTACAACGGAAGAAATGAAGGTAAGTATAAAGGAGTCAAGGAAAATCGTAATTAAAAACTTGTACTTAGGCAGCGTGGTGCATGCTTATAATCTCAGCACTCTGTGAGGATGAGGCAGGAAGATCAAAAGTTCAAGTCCTGGGCCGGAGGATTAGCTCAGTGGTTCCGGCGCCTGCCTCGCAAGCGCAAGGTCCTGAGTTCGATCCCTGGTAACCACATATAATGCTGGGCGTGGAGGCACGCCCACCAGCAATCAACACCGCATACCACAATGCCGGACGTGGTGGCTCACGCCTGTAATCCCAGCAGTTGGGAGGCAGAGACAGGAGGATTGCTGAGTTCGCAGAGGCTTGCCTGGGCACCATAGTGAGCTCAGGGCCAGCCTGAACTACAAAGTGAGACCCTGTCTCAAAAGAAAAAAAAAAAAAGTTCAAGTCCAGCCAGAACACCTTAGCAATTTAGAGATTCTATCTCATAATTAAAAAAGAAAAATTAAAAAGAGTGGAGATGTAGTTTAGTAGAAAGATTGTGTTTAGTCCCCAGTATCTGTCTCAGTTTCTATGTCTTTCTCTCTCTCTCTCTCTCACACACACACACAATTTGTATTTTTCTTAAGCAAGCATTATTTTGGTTTTCTGTTATATTTAACCAAGTCCAATCTCACATATATTCTTTTCTTTTTAAAAAAATTGAATTATTTACTGCTACATTTTATATATATGTTATGATCACACTCAAATTGAGAATATGTACCAATATATGACACAACTTAATTTTCATTTTTTCCCATCCCCTTACCTGCCCTACAATCCCCTATCCCTTATATACATATACTTTATTTTACAATTGTACTTTTAAGAAAACAAAGTTTTGGGATATGATCATAGTTACCCAAGGTTACATCACTCTTTTTCCCTTCTAGGAAACTCGCTTTAAAAGTTCTAGGAGTGTTAAAGATCCAATAATCTTGTAAATTGGGCCCTGTGCTTTTCTCCTATAAATCGGGCCTATGCATTTTACGTGTGAATTTTTCCTGCAGTGCTACATATTCACAAACCCCATAGACTTCCACCTGCAGGGAAACAGCACTGTTAAGTGCTTTCCATTGATTTAGCTCAAGAGAGACGCTGCATGCCTTGCAAGCGAAAGAGTATGAGTTCGATCCCTGGTACTGCAAAAAAAAAAAAAAAAAAAAAAAAAAAGAAGTTTATACAGGGGTAGGGGCTTAAAGATAAGAATCAAGATATATCACACACAGGTACAAATTCTCAGTGCTGAATGTGATCATACCGTGTACCTAAAATGTGCCAATAAACTCAATAAAGGGAGAGAACTCCAAACACATGCAAAGGATTTGCAAGTTCCCATGGTCAAAAAAGGTAAAACAACAGGCACCAGGAATATGCATTCCAGCTCACCTCTAGAGGACACTCCCAGGACCACAGAGAGAACCCCGAACCCAGATCACGGTGCACCCTTCTCTCAAGGTCCCGCTTCAGTCTATCTGTAGCTGAAGAGACAAAATAAAACCTGTCTACGGCTCACACTGGGGCGCCCTGGAAAGTCCTTTGCTGTGACATAAGTCAACAGACCTATCGCCTGGCCCGAGGCTGAGCGGAGTTGAGGCCCCACCTGGTGACAGACGTGTTAGCCCCTCTACAGCTTCTGTCACAACTTCGTAACTGCTGTTGTAGCGCAAGAGGAACCACGCGCGGTATGAGGATGCATGAGTGTAGCCGTGTGCCACGGAAACATAGCGATGCCAAAAATCTGAATTTCTTTTCTCTGGTATGAGAACCTGTAGATGTAAATGAGTTCTAGAATGTATGACAGATTTTGTGAAATAGGAAATATTCAAAGAGAATGTGGTAGGGGAAGGTAATGAGGGGAAAGAATAAACATGATTTGAAAAGAAAAGGAAAACACATGTATATAGGGAGTGGGGGGTTGTGGGGTGTGTAGGGATATGGATAAAAATGAGAATTAACTCGTGTCATTCTGGCATGAATTCCCCAATGTTGAGTGTGATTGTGAACTGTCTATAAAATGTGCCAATAAAGAATTCAATTTAAAAATCTGAATTTCTGCCAGGCGTGGTGGCTCACGCCTGTCATCCCAGCACTCGGGAGGCAGAGGCAGGAGGATTGCTGAGTTCGAGGCTTGCCTGGGCACCATAGTGAGCTCAGAGCCAGCCCAAACTACAAAGCGAGACCCTGTCTCAAAAAAAAAAAAATCTGAATTTCATATAATTTATGTATTTCAAGATAGTAGCCTTCTTTTCATTCCCCCCACCATTTAAAAATAAAAAGCTTCCGAGATCAGACATAAAGAATAACAAGTTTCATTCATTTATGTGCAAATGGATACACCTTGAGGACACACTAATAAGTGAAATAAATAGATCACACATATGTAAATCCCGTATCTTTTGTCTAGTATGAGAACCTGTAGATGCAAATGAGTTCTAGAATGTATGATAGATTTTGTGAAATAGGAAATATTCAAAGGAAATGTAGTGGGTGAATGTAACAAGGGGAAAGAATAAATATGATTTGGAAAGAAAAAGAAGTAGCATGTATGTAAGGGCTAGGGGGTTGTGGGCGGGTAGGATATGGGTAAAAATGAGAATTAACTTGTGTCATATACTGATACAAATTCCCCAATGTTAAGTGTGACTGTGAGCTGTATATAAAATGTACCAATATACAATTCAATTTAAAAAAATAAAAAGCTATCTTAAGCTCTTACAACACATAAAAACAGGTAGTGGACCCAATATGGTCACAAGAATAGTTTGTCAACTCTCAAATAAACTGTGTAGGAGGCGAGAGAACAAGGAGACCAGTTAATAATCCAAAGAAGAGAAGCGACGGCACGCAGATCGGAATATTCGTAGTGGGTGTGTAAGAAGCGGCCGATTTTGGAGGCTAAGCTGTGAAGCTATGTTGGCGTGTGGATGTGGAGTTTGAGAGAAGAATCAGAAAAAACTACAATATTTGAATGTGAGCACCGTGAAGTGATAAGGACTTGCACGAGACACTGCCGTGGGGACAAATATCAGGAGTTCAGTTTCAGACATGTTGATGTGGAGGCCTTGATTACATGTCAAAGTGGATATACCGAGAAAGCAGGCGGATACGCAAGTGTGCAGTATGCGGTATACACTTTTAAGAAGCGTTCCACACAGGTAGTCAAAAATCTTATAATTCCATGCGATCATTTTTCGAATAAATGTTAGTAGGAAAGATGAAAGAACCAAAGATCGAACTCTTGGGTACTGCGGATTGAACTCTGGAGCATTTGCAAAGAGAAGAGAGCAATGCAAGATAGCACAGGAGCAATGCGAGGGCACCGGAAAGACAGGATATTGTGGTGTCTTGTTAGCAAAGGACGAGAGTGGATCCGAGGGCGTAACCACTCGTTAAACTGGAACCGGGTCAGCGTGGGTCTGGGCGTGGAAGACTCACCTGAGAACGGTTCCCAGTGGCATATGAGGAGAGCTGGAGGGCAGTGTGTATGATTTTCCCGGAGAAGCTCGCCCTGGCTGGTTTTCCTGATACAAACTCATTGGAGGAGCTTGGGCCCTCCCTGTTGCTGCGAGCGGCTGCTGTTTGCTTCGGGGATCTCTGATGTTTGCCTCGAGCGTCGCTTCCTGGCTCCAGCGCAGATCCTTCAGCCTGATGGGACAGACACTTCACCCGCTGGTGCAGGCTTTCTGGCCTCTGTCCCTGGCTCTTCGGCCTTCCCAGCGCAGATCCTTGATAAGGACTTTCATGAGACACTGCTGTGGGCTCCGGGCCGCTGGCTGGACTTGTGCGGATTCCACTGCTGTGGGATCCAGGCCCTTAGCTAGATTCTGAGTCTCTAGCATATGGACAGACCTCTTTGACTCTTCCGTATTTGACTTTGTTGTTTGTTTGTTTGTTTTTTGAGATGGGAGTCTCGTTTTATAGTTCAGTTTGGCCCTGAACTTACTATGTAGCCAAGGCTAGACTTGAACTCACGGCACTCCTCCTGCCTCTGCCTCCCAAGTGCTGGGATTACAGGTGTGAGCCACCATACCTGGCTTGTATTTGACTTTCTGGCTGAATATTATAATCTATAAATTGTATGTCCAGTGTGAAATCTATTCCCTTGTAATAACTGACTACAGCAGGCCATTAAAGAAGGAATGGAACCAAACAGGTCCGTAGTTCAGGTTTCTTTGCTTATCACTGACAAAACCAAGGAAACATTATTTTGGAGAAAAGGAAGAGGATTTATTTAAAGTAGCTCTTAGGATATGGAGGGCCTCATTTGCTTCACCATCTCCCCCTGTACACATGGATGTTTTACAGCAAGGAACAGAGCGGCAAGGGAACAAAATGAGACAGTATGTATCTCCAAGTTTGCTTTATTGGTCCCATCCATCTTTCACTGTCTCCTTTTCTTTGTGGAAATGAAACTAAGTTAGTTCACTCAAACTAATGGATTAGTATAGTTCTGGGTACGGGGAATGGAGAGGTCCACCCCGATGTGGGTGGCATTATCCAATAGGCTTGCAGCCGCGATAGTATAAAAATTCTATAGCCTTGCTGTGTGCTGCTGCCTGCCTTCCCTGCTGTGGACTGTTTCTCCTCGGCAGTGTCCCTCGGCCATACCGCCCTGCCTTGGAGTCAGCTATGGACTGGAACCTCTGCAGATTGAAGCCTTCCTTCCTTTAACTTGTAGGTGTTGGGTATATTGTCCCAGCAGGGAGAGAATAACTAAGAACAAACCTGTAGATCAGTTTTGGAAATGTAGCCATTTAGTATACTGGTTCTGCCTATCCAGGAACAGGTGATATCTTTCTTTTTTTTTTTGATCCTCTTTATCTCCTTTTTCAGGGTATTGTAGTCTTCATTGCAGAGATCTTTCACTTTATTAATTCCTAAGTATTAGTTTTTGATGCTATCATGAATGGAATTCTTTTTCCTAATTTCTTATTGAGTGCAGTATGGGTGTATATAAGGGTGCTACTGATTTTGTGTGTTGATTTTATATCCTGCTCCATTACTGAATTTTGCCATTAGTTCTAGGAGTGTTTTAGTGGTTTTTTTTTTTTTTTTTGGCTTTCTACGTAGAGAATTCTGTCATGTGAAAATATTGAAAATAGGACAGACACTCCTGGCTGTTTTTACATTATTTTTCTGTTGCTAGTTACCTTTTTCTCCTTTTGCTTAACTACCACCCTGCCTGGTGAATTTATTTTATCATTCTATTGTATTTATTCTATTATTTTGTCATAGTTGTCCTCATTGTACCTTTCTTTCTTTCTTTTTTTTTTTGAGACAGGGTCTCGCTTTGTAGTTCAGGCTGGCACTGAGCTCACTATGTAGCCCAGGCAAGCTTCGAACTCAGCAATCCTCCTGTCTCTGCCTCCCCAGTGCTGGGATTACAGGCGTGAGCCACCACGCCTGGCACTGTGGTATGCAGTATTGATTGTTGGTGGGCGTGAGTCT
>PVIC010033986.1:0-19857 GCA_004025085.1 Thryonomys swinderianus
AAAAAAAACTCCAGGAGAAAAACTGCTAACAGCAAAACAAGAGGCCTTTACAGAGGCACTGGAACATGGCAAGGTGCCTCCTTTGATAAGTGAAAATGGAGAAACAATTATGACTGAAATTTTCCCATGAGGAAGAATGAATACCTGTGTCCAGTAGGGTCTCCAAATCTGGCAAGGACAGAGAAGGACTCTGGGGCCATCAGAGATGCCTGGCAGGGGAACAGCAGCATAATAATAATATTAATAATAATAATGTATCTTCACATATGTCTGGGGAACCTAATGCTTTCTGTTCGGCCCAGGGAAGGAGAACAAAGGGACATCTTGCTCCCCAAGAGAGTTACAAGGGCTTGCCCTCCCTCCTCGTCACTGACAGAGATACCTGCATGTCCTAGGGGTGAACTTTGTGAGTCTATCTTTTTGTTGTTGTTGTTCAGTACTAGAGATCTAACCCAGGGGTGCTCTACCACTGAGCTGCATCCCTGGCCCTTTAAAATTGCCCAGATTAGACCAGACTTGTGCTCCTCCTGCCTCAGCCTTCGTAAAGGCTGGAGTCGCAAGAATGCACTATGTGCCTGGGTTGAACTCAGTGATTCTCACGGAGTCTGATCATAACGGCTCTCAGGAGTTCTATGGGCTTTAAACAACTCCAAAGGCACTACTTTTAAGCTTGATACATCTGTTTCTTTAAACACTGACCAGCGTCTCCATTTCCCTGTCTGTCCTCCCCCTTTTCCGTGCTTTCTCTTGCCTGCCCTCCCAGCTCTTCCCTGAGCACTGTCCCGCCGTTTCAAGGCCCGGGAGTAGATGAGTCTGGCCAGGTGCGGATGTGGCATCTCCTCCCAGGGCTTGAGCACCTGCGTTAGGCCCATTCCTCTGCCTCCCTCCTCTGAGACCATCTCCCCTCCTGCACGTGCTCCCCCATCACCAAGGGGGTCACGTCCACCTCGGGGCCTCCCCAGAGCAATGGCGGCCCCTCGCCCTTCACCAGCAGAGCTAGTGAGCTCTCTCCTGCGTGAAGCCCCTACCTCAGTATTTGGCTATGGTAATAGGAGACGGCTTGTAGCGGCCTTTTACTGTCCTTTCTTGGAAAGTCTCTCACTCTGCCATGTCCCCAACTCCACTCGTGCCAGTTTGCACCAAAGGCTTTGTATCTTAGTGCTTCAGAGGTCTGCACTCTTTTTCTTCAGCTCTAAATGTGCTTGTTTGTTGTGATCTCCTGGAGATTTTTAGTCCAAATGCCTTTCACCCAGTGACGTCTGTATTTTCACACATGGACAGTGTGGAGCGGAGTTGAGAAGCCAGGGCTGGGGGGTCCAGGCCATCTGATTCATAGCCCTGCTCTGCCACTTTCTAGCTGTGACAAGCAAGTCAGTGAATCTCTCCATGCCTCATTTTCCTCTAAAAGGAAGGTAAAACTAATGGCTACTCAATAGTGTTGTTGTGGAGGCACGTTTAGAACAGAGCTAGGCACAATAGGCATGCCTGCTTAAGGACATGATAAATGATAGTCATGACAGAATCAGGGACGATCTAGAGGTGGGGAGCAGACAGAGCCTGGGCCTTTACCTGCTGCTTGTTAAAAGCATAACTTGTGGGGGCCAGAGATTTAGCTCAGTGGTTCAGGTGCAAGTGCAAGGTCCTGAGTTCGATCCCTGGTAACCACATACAATGCTGGGCGTGGTGACTCACGCCCACCAGCCATCAACACCACATACCACAGAGCTGGGAGTGGTGGCTCACACCTGTAATCCCAGCACTTGGGAGGCACAGACAGGAGGATTGCTGAGTTCAAGGCTTTCCTGGGCTACAGAGTGAGCTCACGGCCAGCCTGAACTACAAAGTGAGATCCTGTCTCAAAAAAATAAAAAAACTTGTGTTTTCTTCTGGAATAGTCTGGGACTTGGAAGCCATTTTTGCTATGGGCCATGACTCTTCACTTGGGCCTGCAGAACTTAAAGCAGAACAAAGCTCGGCTTTCATTTTGTATCTTCGCTACTATAAATCTCAGATCAAATATCTTCTCAGCTCTGTGCATTAGCCATTTAGAGTGTCTTCCAGAGCTGGCCAGACAGTATTTAGCCTTAAATTTACAGGTTCTCCTCCCTTTAAAGATGCGAGCACAAAGGTAAGTGGTTTACAGGGACATTCAGCTGTACCCAGATGCCCCCAGCCTGGTCCCAAATCTGTGATTGTCTGGATTCCGGGAAAGCTGGGCCCCGTATTGTCGCTGGACAGGGTCCGAGGAGGCTGCTGAGCTGAGAAGGACCCCAGCTCACCGCACCTGTGGAATCAGCCCACTGACTTCCGTCCCAGAAAAAGAATTCTCAAGATTAGTCAATACGAGGCCCAGGAAGGTTTTTTGGGTAGATATTCAAAAATACACATGGAAAGAATAAAGTGCAGCCCCTCTATTCTCTAGAGAAAGAGATAATTCTTTCGTGGAGTGGGGAACATTTATGCTTCCTTCAAGGGAGTGAACACCCCAGGAAAAACTCCCCAGAAGGGCACTAACCCACTTTACCAGTATGGGCCAGTTTTCTTTAAATGTAAGTAATTTAAGCATTTTTTTGGATTCTCTCAACCTAGGCTTTTATCTTGAAATCAAGATTCTGCTCCTTACTTTTTCAGTTCAATCAATTTATGGACTGAAAGTATTCTGAAGGAATTTCGGTGTGATGGGTGTGGAAGGACAGGTGCCTAAATTTAGCTAAGGAGTCCCCGATTATGATCTGGGAATGATATGGATCACCTTGGGCAGTGTCAGCTCTGTCTCAGAAACTGCAGTTTTTCTTCAGGTATAGTTTTTTAATTGATACTTTCCTTATCTCCTTTCTACCTTCTATTGCTTCTATCCTACCTCACCATGACTGAGACCATCTCAGACAGAGACAGTGTTTCTAGAAATCGTCTCTAGAAACCATCCCTCAGCCATAAAGATTCCAGCACTACGACACCAAGGCTGAAATAATTGATCAACCAGATGTCACCCCAGCAGCTGGCTGGTGCTTGAAGAATCCTGCTGTCAGAGTACCCGCTTCCAGCTACTAGACTGGGGTCTCTTCCTATCCTCCTTCTAAATTTCTAAATAAAGCTTCTTTTCCTATAAACTTATGTCTATGCTTTAGTTTTAATTTTCATTTCAGCTGAAGCCAGGACCTAAGCTAGCGGGCAACAATACTTTTTTTTTTTTTTTTTTTGGTACCTCAGAATGAACTCAAGATCTTGCACTTGTGAGGCAGGCACAGTGCAACTGAGCTAAATAAGTTCTTTTTCCAGCAATAAATACTTATAAAATCAAAACAAGATTCTTCTTTAAAAATAGCTTTAAGTTTCTTATAGCTATGCCCAATTCATTGCATGTGAGTCAGAAGCCATAAACTAGGAAAAAGAAAGGAATAAGAACCAGACACAGTACTTGGGGCTCTGAGGGCCTCTGGGTACCCCAGGCGTGGGACTGGCTGGTGGGGTTCACTCAGCACACTTGTAGTGGTGAACTTGATGACCAGGGAAGAGGCAGGATATGGGGATGGGCTCCCACTGGGCTCAGATGACAGGGGTTATAGAAAGGAGGCTTTGGGCCCATGCACACACCCACCCTTGCCTGAGTGGCGAATATACAGCTCAAATGTGGTCTTGTGTCCTGCTATCTTTCTGAGAGGGCAGAGACCATCACAGGCGTTTGGGGTAGAGACCGGTGACAGGCACCCTCCTTACCCGACCCACCTCCCACCCCACCAGTTCTGCCTTCACTGTGTTCCTTTGTCGGATTTTCCTGATCTTTCTGTTCGGTCTTTATTTTCCACTCTCTCATCTCATTTCTCTTGTTCTTTTAAAATTCCTAACACAGACTTTATGCATTTAATTTACATTTTTTATTAGTAGCACTGCAGGGTTTATACATGCTTCTCATTATGATACTGACAAGCATTAAACAAAGCAAAACACCAGCCTTTAAAGAAGGGAGGAGAGGAACCAAAGCAGGGCTATGAAATAGCAGCCCCAACCCTTGGAGGAGGGAAAGAGGCCCCGGCCCCAGGAGGCTCTGGGCCTGCCTGCTGCAGAGAGCTGGAGCTGGAGGAAAGACCCTCAACTGTCAGGGAGGGTGGCCCGGGGACAGGGGTGGTCCCCAAGCTGTCCAGTTAACACAGGAAGAGCAAGTAGAGGCCTTGGAGCACAGTCAAAGCAGAAGGCAGATGCACCCTCAAGTAAGCAGGGGGTATGCACCCCATATCTTCACTCTGGGCAGTGGAATTACACCTTAGCCAGGACAGAGGCTGACAGAGTGACACAAAGGCCAAACCAGCTTCCTGACAGTCAGTGAGGACACTCCTTTATTCTGCAAGATGAGTAAGAGCAGAGGCAAGAAGGTCAAGGCTTTGCTGGCTGCAGCGTCTGAGGTAGGTGGAGGCAGTGTAGAGGCAGGAGTGAGGCCTTAAGGAGGCTGGACCACCAGAGGGTGCAGTTCCCCTGCTTCAGTGGTCTTGGGAACTAGGGGTATAAACGGAGTCTCCCCCTAGTGGCTTCCTTTTCAGGAGGTAAATGACCTGGAGTGGGACAAAAGGATTTATGGGGCCCAGACAGTCAGACGCAAGGTGAGGCCTAATCCCCACACCTGCTGCTGCCTGGGTCCTGTTTCTCCCAGGACCTTTAGCAGTTGGTATGTGGAAAGATAATGAATAAAAACATGAATGAATGAGCAAATGAATAAATAAGGGGTGTATTTTAAAATGCCAGGTGTGGTGGCCCACACCTGTAATCTCAGCACTCTGGGGAGCTGAGGCAGGAGGACTGTGAGTTC
Organism: Thryonomys swinderianus; assembly: GCA_004025085.1. Lineage (NCBI taxonomy): Eukaryota > Metazoa > Chordata > Mammalia > Rodentia > Thryonomyidae > Thryonomys > Thryonomys swinderianus. Next base: position 4,802 of record PVIC010033986.1, read on the forward strand.
AAACCCAGCCTAAGCAATTTAATGAGACTTTATCATGAAAGAAAGAAGGAAGGAAGGAAGGAAAGAAAGAAAGAAAGAAAGAAAGAAAGAAAGAAAGAAAGAAAGAAAGAAAGAAAGAAAGAAAGAAAGAAAGAAAGAAAGAAAGAAAGAAAGGACAGGAAGAAAGTACAGGAAGAACAGAAAGGAAGGAAATTTAAAAACATCGCCACATGAAACGACCCATTGTATTTTACAAGAGTGGTGGGCAAGCTCATCCCGCAGCAGTCTGCAGTGCCCAAACGGAGGTGGAAGTATGAGGGGGCACAGGGTGCAGAGCCTGCGTGGAGAGACCTACATGTGACCACAGCATTGATCTGCTAAGTCAATTCAATTATAAGAGTCAATTCTAACAGTTGAAATTATTGGTTACTGACTGAAATCAGCTTACTATCTTGATGGATCTACAATATATATTTTTTTAAAAACACTCCTGAAAAATAAAATGATGGTGAAAAAATAAAATGATTAGTGAAGCAAAAAATATATACATACAATAACTTCTTTATAGTGGTTTAAAATTAAAGATAACATAAAAGAATGGTGCAGGGGATCAAACCCAGGGCCCACAGGCTAAACACACACTGTAACATTGAGCTTTACCCCCAGCCCTTAGAATTTTCAACAAAGTCAACATTGTGCAGGCGCATAGAGACCTGGAAAGCTCAGACTGAGTGGTTGTTCTCCACATTTGGTTTTGCACTGAATGCGTAAATGACTCCTAAAAGTCCACACAGGTGGGCCAGAGATTTAGCTCAGTGGTTCTGGCGCCTGCCTAGCAAGCACAAGGTCCGTGGTTCCATCCCCGGTAACCAATACTAGATGTGGTGGCTCACACTCACTAGCAATCAGTACCACATACCACAAACGCCTGGCTTGGTGGCTCACGCCTGTCATCCCAGCACTCGGGAGGCAGAGGCAGGAGGATTGCTGAGTCTGAGGCTAGCCTGGGCTGTATAGTGAGCTCAGGGCCAGCCTGAACCGCAAAGTGAGACCCTGTCTCAAAAAAAAAAAGTCCACACAGGTGCTGCCTCTGTTCAAAGTACCTATTTTCACAAAGTTTTTTGCAAGACAAAATCTGTCAAGTAAGTTACTTTTATTACACTTTTAGACATTTTGCTACATATAGATATTACCAAAGTCACAGCCTTTCTAATTCTATATCAGTAAAATAAATTTTATCAAGGTAAAAATAAGAGGTCCATCAAAAGACTCAAAACACTCCAAAACTCATGGAGATTCAAAAAGTAAATATTGCACACTGTCCCAATCTTTTTTTTTGCAATGAAAAATAAACATTTCTTTCTCCACACAAATATGCAGTTTAATCAGTGTTTAGTTGGTCTATCTAGCATCAGATGTGAGCTGCAGGTTAGGTTGGTCCCATGTGCCCTCATTCTCAGTGAACCAGTGCCCAATTAAGGCATGTTCTGCACATGGGAAAAGGATAAATTGCAGGAAATGAACTGATTATGCAAGTACATTTCACTCCTTTGCTTATGCCATGTCCACCTAAATCCCATTAACCCGTCCATTTCCAGGCCCAGTGCCAAAGGCTGGTGTTAGGGCTTATAGCTAGATGTCCTCCTGAAGCCTCATGCACCTGTAGGTGGACTTTTGGGACCGACTGAGTCATAGGTGTGTAATACTGGAACACAGATTTACTGAAGAAGGAAAACCCACCCTGTGTATGGCTGAGGCCATGCAATAGCCTTATAGCCCGGATGGAATAAAAGGGAAGCAGAAGGAAGGCTGCTCCTCCTGCCTGCACACCGTGAGCTGTTTCTCCTCTGCCCCGTTGTGAAGTCAGCTGACTATGGACTGAAACCGCTACAAACTGTGAGCTAAAATAGATCTCTCCTCCTTTAACTTAAGGGTGTCAGGTATTTTGCCCCAGCAATGAGAAAGTAACTAAGGCAGCTGGAAAATGCACTGTCCTTCTGTGATGTCATGGCAATAGTGTACAAAAGAAGTACAGGAAATTCATTCCAGATCACGAAGTAAAACCTGGCCTGTTCTACGCTGATATATGAGAGGTACTCATAAAAAAAAGTCAGAAAGGCCAAATCTTAAAAGATGAGCAGATGGGCCGGAGGGTTAGCTCAGTGGTTCCAGCACTTGCCTCGCAAGTGCAAGGTCCTGAGTTTGATCCCCGGTAACCACGTATAATGCTGGGCATGGAGACTCACGCCCACCAGCAATCAACACCGCATACCACAATGCTGGGCGTGGTGGCTCACGCCTGTAATCCCAGCACTCGGGAGGCAGAGACAAGAGGATTGCTGAGTTCGCAGCGGCTTGCCTGGGCTCCGTAGTGAGCTCAGGGCCAGCCTGAACTACAAAGCAAGACCCTGTCTAAAAAAAAAAAAAAAAAAAAAAGATGAGCAGATGAATGCAGATAAATGAAAACATCAAGAGAAGAAATGTGGAAAAAGTTATGGTCTTGATTTCTGATGAGATAGAAATCAGCCTTTAAAACAATGTGATAAACTGACTAGTTGGACATGTTTGCACATGCCTGTAATCCCAGCAATGAGGGAGACTGAAGCAAGAGGATACCAGTCTAAATCCCAGCTGCACAATTTAGCAAAAGCTCATCTCAAAATAAAAAACTAAAATTAAAAGGGCTGGGCTTATAGTTCAGTGCAATGACCCATGTACAAATGAGATCAAATTTATACATACTTGAATCACAGTACAGTAAAATTATACTTAATTTTAAAACCAAAACATCCCTTCAAAGTGCAGATGCTTTAATGATTAAATGATTGTGTTAAAATACTGATACCACCCAAAGACAAACTTTTAAAAACGTGATAACATCTTATATCAAAATCTATAACATGATAAATCAGTGATGCAAGGAAATTTCCATGAATAGAAAGAAAGAGACTCCAAATTCAAAACCAGGAAAACACCAACAATAGAGTAAACGAAACAGAAACAAGTGCATAGTAAAAAGCAAAACTTAAAACAGTTGGGAAAAAAACAGTGTCTTAACCTTGTACAAAATTATTTAACTTATTTAGGGCTTACACCATTTCCTTAGAGATAAATTTATGATTTCCCTATTTGCAAGTTGTGAAAAAAATCAGTTCTCTGAAAGTGTCCGAAGTCCTAAAAGTTTTCCAGTGTCCCATGCATTGATTCTTGGGATTAAAGATTTCCGAGTGATTTTGAAGAAAAACTACGCCCAATATTTAGAGGCCTTGTTTACAAAAGACTTCAATCATGTTGAATACATAAGTTAATTTAGAAATCAATTCTTCAAAGGTTTATATATTGTTAAGGTTTTGTCTAGATGTCCCCCCAGCACTTCAAGCAGATAGGTGGGACTTTTTCAGAGGTGGCTCAATCTAGTGTGATGCTGGGATTAATGGGTGTGGTCACTAATCAGTCCCCTGATTGGTCTGGCCCTGCTCTAATCCCAGTAGCCCAAATAGAATATATAGCCTCTTGTTATACAGGTAGCCTCTTTCCTACCTTCCTCCTGGCATGAACTGCTTTTCCTCTTCAGTCCCTCTCTGCTCTGCCACCCTACCTTGGACCCATCTTATTATGGATTGAAACCTCTATGAACTATGAACTAAATAAATCTTTCCCCCTTTAAATTTGAGTGTCAGGTATTTTGTCTCAGCAATGAGAGAAAAATAACTAAGACATATATTTTAAATACATGACTACTGCTGGCCATTATGACAGAAAGTTCATCTTGCCTTGCTGAAGGATATTTTTAATCCATCTCAGCTGTGTACAAAACTTAAATTTTGTAGTTTAGTTACTCTACATTATTTTGGTTACTCTAATATTATTTTATATAATGCCTATCACTTCTATTTGAGTGACAGAACATCACAGCTTTTTGGATATAATTATGAAATACATGTGACCCACAATGCTGACCTTAATTCTATGAGAACTAACTACATGATTAGTAGGTCTCCGAGTAGGAGGATTGTTTCTGAAATAATTCTGTGCTTTGTCACATTTGTACCCATATTATCACCTCCAAAACAAAGCACTCCGTTTTAATATTAAACTTTTAAACTAAATTTACACTAGCATTTTCCAAGACATGAAGTGTTCATCATGAGGAGAGGGAACTTTCAAAAGCTTTACTCTGAAAGTGCATAAAATCCATGGAAAATCACATTACTGCTGCGATTTTCTTAAATTATTTTCTGCTTGAAGACTCTGATGGCACCATTAAGCACCAGCATCATTTATCTATTTGCAAATTTCCCTTCTACTGGAGCAATGCAAACCACTCTCATTTTGTTTTTTAAATAGGAAAAGAAAACTTAGAATTATAAGTAAAATTAAATCAGAAGGCCACTTAATTGATCTAATGAGTCTTACTTAGCAGAGGGATCGGTAGCCCACCTGCTCCTGTGCCCATATGGAATCACCACTTTGCATAGGTTTTCCCTGAAGGAGCCTAGAGATTTTGAAGCAGATACCAATTCCTTCCCAGTATTTAGATCCTCTGGGTTCCAAGTAATCAGAAATTTGGCCATTTAATAAATACTTGTCAGGCCGGAGATTTAGCTCAGTGGTTCCAGTGCCTGCCTAGTAAGTGCAAGGTCCCTGGTTCAATCCCCAGTAACTACATACAACAATACCACGTGCAATAGTACCCCATACCACAATGCTGGGCGTGGTGGCTCACGCCTGAAATCCCAGCACTCCAGAGGCAGAGGCAGAGGCAGAGGAATTGCTACGTTTGAGGCTTGTCTGGGCTACATAGTGAGCTCAGGGCCAGCCTGAACTACAAAGCGAAACCCTGTCTCAAAAAAAAAAAAAAAAAAAAAAAGGCCGGAGGGTTAGCTCAGTGGTTCCGGTGCCTGCCTCGCAAGCGCAAGGTCCTGAGTTTGATCCCCAGTAACCACACACGATGTTGGGCGTGGAAACTCACGCCCACCAACAATCAATACCGTATACCACAGTACCGGGCGTGGTGGCTCATGCCTGTCATCCCAGCACTTGGGAGGCAGAGACAGGAGGATTGCTGAGTTCGCGGCGGCTTGCCTGGGCACCATAGTGAGCTCAGAGCTAGCCTGAACTACAAAGTGAGACCCTGTCTCAAAAAAAAAAAAAAAAAAACAACTTGTCAAATATTTTGTGTAATGACACATTTATCATCAACTGTCTTGAAATATGGAATTCTGCTACTTGTTTCCTTAGTAAGTACATACTGTTGTGCTACTCTTTCTGATGAAAGGGTTTATTACAAAAAGAAAAGTGTTAAAACAGCATGTATATAGGGTGTGGGGAGGTGTGGGTGGGGAGGGATGTGAGTAAAAGTGAGAATTAACTTGTGTCATATACTGGTACAAATTCCCCAATGTTGTGTGTAACTTTAAGATGTATATAAAATGTGCCAATAAAGAATTTAATTAAATTTTTTTAAAAAAGGAAGGAAAAGTGTTATCAAACAGTAACTGACCATATTTCTTTTTTCTCACCAAAGGCCAATGCACAGTATCCTGAGGAGAAGTTTGTTGGTTCACATTTGGAAAGGTCACAAAAGTGGATGGGTTGTAGCAATTCATATTTCAGACCCAACTACCTTGTAAAGTGAAATTCTGTTAATTTAGTTTACATTATTGAATTTCAGTTTTTCTTCTTTGTAATAGATGCATTTTCTTTTTTGTTGTTTTTTGAGACAGGGTCCCATTATATAATTCAGGATGCCTTTGAATTCACTATGTTGTCCAGTCTGACCCCGAAATCATAGTGATCCTCCTGCTTCAGCCTCCCAAGTCCTGGGATTATAGGTGTGTGCTACCATGCCTAACTATAATACATATATTTTCTTAATTTATACTTTCTAAAGTTTTTTGAAATAATGGATTAAATAGATATATATTTTATAAAAGAGTTTTAAATTAGTAATTTTAAAATTGCATAATTATAAAAATGTTACATTTTAGAACTTGTAAAGTACAACAAAAAGCACATTTCAAAGGAAATTTTTATCTATCAAGATGTCTATAAAAGAAGAAAGACTGAAGCTCAAAAATCTATTTCAAGGGCTGGAGATTTAGCTCAGTAGTTCCAGCGCCTGCGTAGCAACCGCAAGGTCCCTGGTTCGACCCTAGTAACCACACACAACACTACTGGGTGTGGTGACTCACGCCCACCAGCAATCAGTACCACATATCACAGTGCCGGGCGTGATGGCTCACGCCTGTAATCCCAGCATTCGAGAGGCAGAGACAGGAGGATTACTGAGTTTGAGGCTTGTCTGGGCCACATAGTGAGCTCAGGGCCAGCCTGAACTATAAAGCGAGATTTTGTCTCAAAAAAAGAAAAAAAAATCTATTTTAAGAAGTTAGAGAATTTCAAGTTAAACATCAAACCATGAAAGGTTAATAACAGAAATTAATGAAACTAAAAATATAAATTACAATCAGCTCAACAAAGTCAAATACTGATTCTTAGAAAATGTTAATGAATAAAGTCTAGAACATTATAGTGAACTTTTTAGAGAATGAATAACAAACTGCAACTCAAACCCAATTTTTTTTATTTTTTTGCTTTTTGGAGACAGGGTCTTGCTTTGTAGTTCAGGCTGGCCCTGAGCTCACTATGGTGCCCAGGCAAGCTGCCGCGAACTCAGCAATCCTCCTGTCTCTGCCTCCCGAGGGCTGGGATGACAGGCGTGAGCCACCACGTCCGGCATTTTTTTTATTTTTATTTTTTGAGATTGAGTCTTGCTTTGTAGTTCAGGCTGGCCCTGAGCTCACTATGTAGCCCAGGCAAACCTGGAACTCAGCAATCCTCCTGCCTCTGCCTCTGCTTCTGCCTCCTGAGTGCTGGGATTACAGGTGTGAGCCACCACACCCGGCATTGTGGTGTGTGGTTACCAGGGATCAAACCAGGAACCTTGTATTCGGTAGACAGGCACTGGAACCACTGAGCTAAATCTCTGGCCCCAAACCCAATTATTTATCACAAAGTGCTAACACTGCAACGAAACCTGAATACTGAGGTTTTAGTCTAGGAAAAAACCCTCTATGTTAGTATCTTTCATCTTAAAAGAAAACCACAATGACATATATGCCATAGCTTCGCTATCAATGTCCTAGAACAAATGCTGACAGAAAAGGAGAAAGACAGAGAGACAGAGAAGAAATTACTGACATGGGGGATGAGAAAGGGCCATCACTACAGACATCCAATGGTTATATAACCAAAGAGATCATATTTAAGAGACATGAAGGGTTTCTGTGGATCAATTTTAAAGGGCCAGACAGCCCAAAAAATACATGGGCAAATAGCCCAAACAGGCAAGTCGCAATCATCTGGACAACTGATTACCCAGTCTTCAACCTGACTGGTCACCAAAGAATTGAAATGTACAGTCATGTTTGACTACTCACTGTCTAGAGTGGCTACAGTTGAAGGAAAGACACCAAAAGTGCATGAACATGAGGAACCTTGGGCACCCTCGTCTACTGCTAGCGGGAGTGTAATTTGGTACAACCTGGGAAAACAAACATCATCGTCCATGACAGTTGAATATATGAGTAACCTTTGATCTGGCATTTCCTCACCTAGTTACACATCTCATGGGAAGTCAGCATTGAAACTGGGGCACTGCACACAGCGTTCACAGCTATGTTATACTTGTAGTAGCCCCAAACTACAGATAATCACGAGAGACGCCACGAACAGATCCTAGAGACAACAAATGTTTACCATACCATCCACACTCCAGCAGCGAGACGTAGAAAGACACAGCCACATATGAGGATATGTAGAACTCTCATAAGCTTGATACAGAGCAAGGGAAGTCAGGCGTAAGAGTAAAACATATGATCTTTTTGGGCCGGAGATTTAGCTCAGTGGTTCCGGCGCCTGCCTCGCAAGCGCAAGGTCCTGAGTTCGATCCCCGGTAACCACATATAATGCTGGGTGTGGAGACACGCCCACCAACAACAATCAACACCGCATATCACAATGCTGGACGTGGTGGCTCATGCCTGTAATCCCAGCACTTGGGAGGCAGAGACAGGAGGATTGCTGAGTTCACAGCGGCTTGCCTGGGCACCATAGTGAGCTCAGGGCTAGCCTGAACTACAAAGCGAGACCCTGTCTCAAAAAGCAAAAAAAAAAAACCATATGATCTTTTAATATAGTCTAGTAAGTGGGAGGTTTTAGAATGACATCACAAGTTGGGAAAAGAGTTGGCACTGAGGGAGGAGGGGCAAGAAGAAGGGGCATGAGACACTGCTCTATCCTTGACCAGGTCAAGTGACGCTGCTACTTGCTTTATGCTCATTCACTGAGCTGCATGATGTCTGTCCTACATATCTTTTAGCTTCTTTTTTCAGGCCTTGGGATCAGGGACTGAGATCTATCCTTCACGTAGTCTCAATCACACAATATAGCTCTGCGAGTCTCCCCTAGAACAAACTGGTACTCACCCCACTTTGCTTTTACTGTTGTTCAAATATAAAATAAACGAAGCCCAGTGGGCTGGGGATTTAGCTCAAGTGGTACCGCACCAACCTTGGATGCACAAGGGCCCAAGTTTGATCCCTGATGCCGCAAATAAATAAATAAACCAAGCCCATTTTAGAAAAATTGGAATGTCTAGTAAAATTTGAAGAAGCAGGAAAGAAATTCTAGAATCTCATCTGACAGAGGCCACCGCTGCTCACCTTGGGGTCCTTCCTTTTGGATTTTCTTCTCTGCATTTTTCTATACCTGTCATCCTAGGATAAAGAATTTTAAAAACTACCCTTCTTAAATCAAAATATCTTCTGTGAATTTCATGGTTGAAAGCCTCTTTATAAGTGTCATTTTAGGGGGCCACTAGTATTTAATCCAGTGGCTTAATATAATTATTATTCTCTTGTTAGAAATTTCAGGATTGGGGATGGAGATCTAGCTCAGTGATTCCGGCACCTGCCTAGCAAACTCAAGGTCCCTGGTTCCATCCCCAGTAACCACATACCACAGTACCGGGTGTGGTGACTCACACCCACCAGCAATCAGTACCACATACCACAATGCCGGGCGTGGTGGCTCATACCTGTCATCCCAGAACTGGGGAAGCAGAGGCAGGAGGATTGCTGAGTTTGAGGTTTGCCTGGGCTACATAGTGAGCTCAGGGGCAGCCTGAACTACAAAGAGAGATCCCATCTCAAAAAAAAAAAAAAAAAAAAAGAAATTTAGGAATTGCTAGTAATTTTTCCATCTAGAGATTAAAATCTTGTTACAGAAATATAGGTTAATATAAGTTGATTTCTGGGTTAGTTTATCTAGTGGGAAAATGACTGAAATATATAGTATAACATATTTAAATCTCTTGATAAATATTATCATAGCCATTCAGAAAAGCCATAACAATCATTTGAGCCTCCCTCATACTCACTGCTGTTTTGTACTCTCCTGCATAGAAACAGTTTTAACTGAGGAGACAGAGAGCCACCCGGTCAGAAGGGACTGAGAGGCTTTCCGGGGTCCCCTGGGGCAGGTCCCAGCCTTCACCTGGTGAGGGCAGCTAGATCTGAGACGGCCACACTTCCTGCTGTTCCCTGGTCACCACGTGTGAAGGACCCTGAGGTCTGAGAGCTCACAATCGCCCCCCACCTCCAATCTCCACACTCCCACTCACCCACCTAACACACATGACATACAGCACAACCCGCAGAGAAGAATCAGTGCCCCAATTTACAAATAACCCTGCCCAGGACTGTGGCTCCCTGTCACTTGACTAGTTTTATTAGGGTAACTTTATCAAATTGCTGTTCTGCTATTCATAGCATGTGTTTTATTATGCTACTAAAGCCATGGTGTCTTGGTGGGGAACAAGGCCCTAAAAGTAAAATATTGATTCATCACTGCGGCTCTCTTCCTGCTTTTTCTTCTGATCAGAGACACTGCAAGTAAGGCCCTGTGGCTGCAAAACCCTGCACACACCCTGAGAACTGAAAGCCTGGAGCCCACTGCGGGGAAACAGCAGGTCAGAGGAGCCAGAGGCCCACGTGCATCCGATGCTACCTCCAGACCCGCCCTGCGCTGGAGGCTGCTAGTACCCTCTGCCCCGGTCTGTTTGCCGGCGGGAATGACAGCCAGTTGCCCCTCTCTACATCTCTATCCTTCAGGATAGCAGGATGGGGCTGAAGGGTCTGCACTAGAAAGCTGAAGGGTTGATGGTAGAAGCTGAAGAGTCTGCACTGGAAGCCAGGAGACAGGGTCCGAGGTGAAGGGGAAGACCGGAGCTCCTCCTCCGAAGAAAGCAGAGCCAATCCTTCCTTCCTCTCCCTTCTTATAACATTTGTGGTGAGAATCCTCCCCAGGGTGGGTCTTGCACACCCAAAACTATGCTGAGCCAATGTGGAGTGTTAATTATTCAAGTCCGCGCACTGAGTCAACCATCACTGTGGTTTAAAAAGCAAAAGGTCTGTTACTTTGCCAGTACCGTGCAGTTTTTATCACAGTGGCTTGCTTTATAGTACAGTTTTAAGTTGGGGATTGTAATATCCCCTGCCATGTCCTGCTTGCTTAGATGTTTTTGCTATTCTAGGTCTCTTGTGATTCCAGATGATGTTTTGGATTATTTTCTCTAACTCTGTGAAGTATGGTGTTGGGATTTCCATTGGAATTGCTAATCTGAGTGTGATTGTGAACTGTATATAAAATGTACCAATAAAGAATTCAATTAAAAAAAAAAAGCAAAAGGTCATGTCCACATCCTGGACGCTGGAAGTGTGAGATCAAGGTAACATGGGGTGGTTCCTCCTGAGGCCTCTCTTCTCAGCTTGCAGACGCCTCTTCCTCCCTGTGTCCTTATATGCCCATCCCCCAGTACGATGGGATCCTGGCTCTCTCTTAGGCCCCTCCAGCGGCTATGATAACAACTGCCTAAACTGTATTTTGGTGAGAGTTCAAAAGACTGAGCTACAGGTAGCAGCAAACTGGGTGCTGGGTCAGGACTCACCTTCCTTCCTCAGGGCACCTTCCCCTTTTCTTCACCTGGGAGAGGGATAGTGAGCCCTCTGGCCTCTTTTATAAGTGCATAAATACCATTAGTGAATGCAGGGCCTTTGCAACCCCCCTAAGGCTCCACTTTTCTACTACTTTCTAAGACTGTCACATGAGGAGTTGGGTCTCAGTGTGTAAATTTGAGGAGAACGGAAATATTCAGGCCATACCAGGTCCTCCTTTCTGATATGAGAATGTTGTAGTCATGTTTAACAATGATAACCAATGAAAGAACAGAAAGGAGTTAGAATACAAGCAAATGTTTTTAAAAAGCTGTAAAGACAATGAAGTAAAAGATACAGACAAGGAAGTAGAACTTCTACTGGGTGGGATAGGGTCCTGAGTAGGCTACCCATGGAAGTTCTTCGTCTAGGGTTTTTAAAAGGGTTTAGAAAGGTGCTGGGACCATTATGCCACTGGCATGATTTCTACGTTACAGAAGATACATACTTTTTGGAGTCTAATCCATAGAGTGTTTACGCAGGGCTGATGTGCCCTTGAACAAACAGCCTGCTTAATCATGCTCTGGGGAGGTCCCTGGCAGCCGCAGGACACCTGGAAGATGTTTTTGCAACATCCCTGGAGGAACTCGGGAGACTCCATTTTGGGCTTCCCAACTCCACTTTATGGCTACTGTCCTCACTACCTAACAGCTAATTCCTGTCTCACTAACTTCTCTCAGAGAGATTGTCTAACAGCCAGTGATAGAAGTCAGGTGGGATCTTTACGGTGGGTTTTATCTGTATGATCATCTCCAAAACAGCTCCCTCCCAGCAAGCTCCTGGGCCCGCCCAGCTCTGACCACCAGTCTGCAGGTCCACCCTTGAGAACACTGACATTTGGGGCTGAGGTACTTTCTGAAAGCCAGGGAGAATTCTAGAAGCAGGTTTAAACTCAGCTTTATCTGCTTAGGAATGTCTCCCTGCAACTGAGCCACTGGGAAGCCAAAAACAGAGCTTATCTTGGAGCAGCAATTGTGTCGCAATATGTCTAGGCTGGTATTGACAGGCTGGGGCTCTGTGAGGGTTCCCTCTGCTGCCCCTGCCCTTTATCCTCAAGACGAGACAGATGGGTGCCTGCACAGGCAGCCAGCAGGCCCTTCTTTGTCCAGCTCTGCGATCCTGAGCATGTTCTTCAGCAAGTGCCAAGTGAGTCCACTTTCCCACTTGTAAACCGTTGGGGGTGGGAGCGGGGATGGCAGTGACCAGAGAAGAGACACAGGAAGTAGTTGACAGGAAGCGTGTGCTCTCTGAGCTGCTGGGAAATGAAATCCTGTGCGGAGTGGGAGTCACTAGGTATTCCTCAGGACTTTCGAAACCTATGAAAACTACAGCCCACTCTGCACACAGTGACTGTGACCTCGGCCACTGTCCCACTCCTTCTCCTCATCCTGTGTTTCTGCTCTGAAGACCTGACCTGACCATCAGAGCAGACCGTAGCAGTTCCCACCGTAACAGCATCTGCCAAACTGAGCTGGCAGCTGAAACAGTTAACCCTGATTGATTAATTTAATCAAGAATCTGTCGACTCACAAATTGTTCAGGCATGCCATTAACTCAAAAGATCTCTTGTTATCTAATTTCCTAAGTGATTTAAAAAATTGATTTAATGAACCACACTGCAATTGGATTCTGTGCTATTTTATTTCTGTTGACAAGAGAAAGTATCTGAATGTTTTTTATGGCAAAAAATAACTTAGGCAATGGTCTGGAATTGGTAAGATGGAAAAATAGATGCTCAGAGCAGCAAGTTTAACCTGGCCAGAGACTTAAAGGCAGGTTGAAGGCTTGCTTTTTTCTACTGTCTGTGTCTTCCTCTTGCTTCTATGATCACAGGATGTAGTGGCCTGGTACCAGTAAACCTATGTGACCTCATGGTAGCTTTCACCATGCACAAAATCTAACCACCAGGACATATCACAGGCTAGTTTACACTGTCATGTCTCTTGTTGCTGCAGGATGCAGGATCCCAATATAGTTGTGCGTTGTGCCAAGCACCTATCCTCAAGTTACTGGCCACCATGTCTGTCAGAAAGTCCTCAGGGAACTATGAGTAGTTTTATGGACTGCTGTGTCTACAGAGGTGAAAAATGAGAATGGGATGAAAGGAGGCCTCAGTGTGCCCTGTGGCTTCAGTAATCCATTTGTGACCCCTTCAGTCACCGTTAAAGAAAGTTCTGAAAGAAGCTTCCAGAAGGCCAGGAAGCACAGAGTCACCCACCCTAGGGACACCTGTGTGAAATCCTCACCTCTTCTCCCGGCTTCATCTGCCCTTGAAGTCTGAGAAACTGTCCTACTCTGAGTTCCCTGCAGGCTCTGAGTTATAGACACCACCAAGAGGGATGGAGCACCAGTCTGTCCCGTGGGCCTCAGGGGTCCCCAGAGTGACTCCTTGTAGTCAGCTCACACTGAGACTCGCACCATTCATTTAAAACTTTTAAACTTTATTTTATTTTAGTATTTTTTGAGACAGGGTCTTGCTAGATCGCCCAGGCTGGCCTTACATAAATTTGTGGCAATTATCCTGCCTTAGCCTGCTGAGTGCTGGGATTACAGGCATGCATCATCCCACTGGGTCCCTGACACTATTTGCTTTAGTGTCATTTACCAATTTGGGCCCGGTGCTGTTTTCTCCTGCTGTAAAGGCTTTTCTTGCATCAAGGTCACCGACCAAGTCTTGTTTGTGTTTGTGATGCTTTATTTTCACACTAATTTGTCACTTATTTAGGGATCTATTTCTGTGTATGGCAGAAGGCAGGAGAGAGGTCGGTTCCTTCATTTGCATGTCTAATCGACACGGTGGAGTTATTGATGGCTATTGTTCCCTTGTGGCTCGGTGGTGGCTATGAGTAAATTCCCTAAATAAAATCACTGCATCCCATCTCCTGGCTTCACTCTGGCTCCATGAGAGGTCAGCCTATGTCCTGGCTCCATGAGAGGTCTTGTCCTGTCACAGGCCAGGCTCACACATCTCGCTTCTCACCCCTGGAAGTCTGAACCAGCTTGCCATACACTTGTGAACCCCCAGAAGTCTGGGGGAACTTTGGGGTTTCACTGACTCTTTCAGCAAAGTTCAATCCTATTACCAAAGCATAATATTGCCAAGTTTTCTCCCTTCCCTCTGCCCCTTTCTCTACGTATTTCTAGCCCACGATTGTTGCACGTCTCAGTTATTTATGACTTCCATTGTTTCTCTTGATATTATTTCATTGTCTTGAAGATCTGTACCACTTGATTTTATATGCTATCATAGTCAATATCTACCTTTAAAATTTATATTATGCTATTGCTGCCATAGGAAAGTAATTATCTTTGTACTTTTTGTATTTGTCTTGTATCTGGCAGTTAATGCAATTAATATATAGAACTAAATAATTTACTTGCATACAGCTCATGCTATTTGAAAGAAAAAGATAGTTATACATTTTGTTTTCCTGTCCTAACACAGCGTTAAATATATATAGTGAGGGTGACCATTCTTCACTGACCTCAGAGGCAGAATATTAATATTCTATTAGATGTGCTATAGTTTTTATAAAGTACATTGATCAGACTAAGAATTTTGCCTTTATTTATTGGTTTGCTAAGAGTTGTTTGTTTGTTTGAGACAGGGTCTCACTTTCTAGTTCACACCGGCCCTGAGCTCACTATATAGCCCAGGCAAGCCTGGAACTCAGCAATCCTCCTGTCTCTGCCTCCAGAGTGCTGGGATTACAGTCGTGAGCCACCACGCCCAGCACTGTGGTATGTGGTATTGATTGCTGGTGGGCGAGTCACCACGCCCAGCATTGTATGTGGTTACTGGGGATCGAACTCAAGACTTGGCACTTGGGAGGCAGGCGCTGGAACCACTGAGCTAAATCCCCGGCCCTGCTAAGAGTTTTTTTTAAATTATTAATGGAATAAGATATGGCAGTGCGTGCTGTAATACCAACACTGAGAGAGGCTGAAGCAGAAGAATCTCACGTTTGAGTGCAGCCAGGGTAATTTAGGAAAGTCCTGTCTCAAAATAAAAATAAAAAA
>PVIC010033987.1:0-19815 GCA_004025085.1 Thryonomys swinderianus
AGGGAGGGAGGGAGGGAGGGAGGAAGGAAGGAAGTTTCAAACTGTATAAGAATCTCAGTGGTGCAATGTTTTAAATGAGAAACGTTTCAAAATGGAGGACAAAGACTTCAGAAGACCAAGAAAGACAACTTTTTTAAAATGTGAAGAGCCGCTTGAGGGACAGAGGATTAGAACTGTGTGTGTTGTGAGCAGAAAGGTAGAAAGTGCTGGCAGAAATTTACAGAGACACAGGTCAGCATCTGCTGGAGAAATACTGGCTGACCAAGAAGCCCAGTTATAGAGCGACTGGCCCAGGGCTTGCAGAGCTCCCATCCTGAAAGAAAGCTGCATGACCAGCTCCCCAAAACCTGGGGATGGGGGACTTCACGTAGACAACCTTGAAAGGCCCACGTAGCCAGGATTCTGTGTGACAAGTTCTGAGCTTCTGAGGTGGATCAGATCCTTCTGAGAGACGGCTCTTCCGTCTCCTTGCTCCCTGGAGCTGTGGCTCTAGGCTGCTTTTATGAAGAATGCAAACTTTCCAACTGCACAGCTGCTGAGGGACCAGAGGGTGACCCGGACACAGCCAGAACGCTGCTGCTCAGACTCTCAGAGCCAAGACCTACGTGAGGCCTAATATTTGGATGACTCTTGCCTTTCTTAACTTTTTTCCCTGTAGGTCTTGGCCAGCCCTTGCCCATGAGTGGGAGATACTCCAATACGGGGGTAAGAAAGCAACTACAGAGTCAGTCACCCTGGAGACAAATCCTGGCTTTCTGGCTCCTTGGCACAGTGGTCTTTGGTGATGTTCACTCAGGTATTTCCAGATGTTTTCTCCTAAGTGGCACGATTGCAAACACACACATTCCTCACATGCACACACATGTGTGGCCATGTGACTCACTTTAGCTAGTGCGATGAAAGAAATAAAGCCAGCATATAATTTGTAACCTGGTCTCCAAGTGACGATAGTAAGGTAGAGCCCTGGCCAAGCCAAGGACAGTGTCAGTGAGAAGTAAATCATATTATGTTCAGGTACTAAGAGGCCGAGGTTTCCCCTCAGCCTGAACTGGCTGATACACAGTCACTTAACTCTCAAACAGCCTGCTCACTCACGAAATGAAACAATAGCACCTATCCGTTAGGACTGCTGCAAGAATCAGCCTTCTGGGAGAATCATACATGCCGGGAGAAAATACATTTACTCAAAGAATACACAGTGCACAGTTTATAAAGAAGTGTGTAAAAATATTTGCTACCTGGGAATAGTGGCACACATTTCTAACCCCAGCTACCCAAGAGGCTGGAGGAGGATCTCAAGTTTGAGCCTAGACCAGGCACAAGGATTCAGCAGTTACTACACGTCAAATATCATGTTCTACTTCACATGATTTGTCTCTTTGAATAAGAACTTTATAAATGTTTATCAATAAAATACAAGCATATGTCTAGGACAGCACCAAGTGCCACAGGAAACACTGGAAAGCGTATTCTCTAAGCTACAAGAATTGGAAACACAAATCAAGTGGCCATAATGGTGCATAAATCTTCCACACAAAACTGCCACCCAAAGAACTACATCATTCAAATGATTTCCAATTCATTAAAGGAAGAACTTCTCTTGGCATCTAAAAATGAAAACGTATCAAAGGGGATTCAAAATGTTATGAAAAGTTGAGAAATAAATCAAAAAGGAATCCAAATTGTTTAGTGAAACAAAAACTGCACAGAGAAATGCATTCTTCACCAAAACATTGACTTGGTATGTTTCCCATCAATCTTACATAATCTATTTGGTTTATCACACCCACAAAATCAATACAGTATTTGTGATATGGCATGCCTCTGAACATTATATTTCCTTCTACCTATATAGTACATATAAATATACACACATATCTGTGTATATATATATGAAAATAAGGACTACAAAAGAAATACACACTGAAGCTCATTATAATCCAGAATAAGATGAGAGCAGTGTGACCATGCAAGAGGAAATACGAGACTGACTGTAGAGAAGACAACAGGAGCCTCCCGCCCCCCCCAGCAAAGGAAGTAGCAGGAGAAAAAGCTAGTAAGGGGCCACAAGCATGTTTAGAAAAGAAGCTCTTCTGTTAAGCTGTGTCTTTAAAAACAACAAAAGGCTGGTTTCCTCATTTCTTCTGAGTCCTGTCTGTGCTCTCCTGCCTTTCTGAGAAGTGAGAGTCATCCCCAAGGCCACAGCACCTTCCGGGATGAAAACAAGGGCAACGACGTCCACTGGTTTCATGCAGGCACATAAACTACTCCTTCCATCCAAAGTGCTTTGTGGAGAGCGTCGTTACTCACATGCAGAAATAACCACGGCCTGTACAGTTTTATGGCCATCTGTGGAAAAATCTGGAGCTTAAGTACATTTTAGCACACCAGCAATTTATATAGCCTCCAGTCACCTATTTTTCAGAAATTATACATAAAATGATATGTGGCACTTTTTACACACTTGCTTCACCTCTCAGATTGTTGGGGATGTCCTAATACAGAGGTGCAGATCCACCAGGGACACAAATCTAAGGCCTGACCCTGGGCCCACCAAGTGAGGCTGTCAGGAAGGACAATAACGTAAAAGGGACAGAAAGACATTGTTCAGGTTCCTTGTTGCTTTTGCTACTTTCTGACTATGATGAACTGTTCTCTTCTGCATGACCTGTCAACCATGCCATCCTGCCAGCCAATTATGGGATGAAGCCTCTACAAACTGTGAACTAAATTAGCGTTTTCTCCTTTAACTTTGGGTGTCAGGTATTTGTCTCAGCAATGGGAATAAAACAACTATGACAAAATTTGGTGCCAAAGAGCCGGGGATTTAGCTCAAGTGGTACCGCACCTACCTTGGAAGCACAAGGGCCCAAGTTTGATCCCTGGTACCACCAAAACAAAATTTAAAAAAAAAAAAATCTGGTACCAAAGAAGTGGGATCATTGCTATACCTGACCATGCTGTTCAAGAGTGCTTGGGACTGGATTGTGGGATGAGTTTGGAAAGGTTCAGAGGTGCTGGCTTCCAAGAGACCTTGGAAAGGTTTTCAGTGCCTTAGGTGGTACTTGGGGGAATTTCTTGTCAGAACTCAGCCCAGCAGGCTGATAGAAAGCCTGCCAGTAAAGACCAGGGTCTGGAGGTTTCTGCTGCGAAGAGCGACACTGGTTGCAGGACTCCAGACAATGTGTCTCATGCAGGCTAGACCACACTTTGGCAGAAAGTTTGGCTGCATTTTGTTCATGTCCAAACACTGTGCCTGAGACCAAGATTATGGGTGATGGAATAATTAATCTTTCAGAAAAAAATTGCAAGGTAATCTAGTGTTGAGGCAGAGGCATGGCTCCTGTTGGGGGTTTTTAGTCAGATTTGTATTGAGAATCAAGAGCAAAGAGCTCACCAGAATGAGTCAAAATGTTGTGACTTTGGCCAGAAAGGAAGTTCTAATGAAGCTGTGGACTGCCAAGAAAGAGCAGAGATCTTGATTGTTGAGAAGGAACAGGAAGATAGGAAAGATACTCTGAGGGTATCACAAGCAGCGGGCTCAAAACTGCTAAAGTGAAAGATAGTACTTTGAGAAGACAGCCCTGGAGCCCACGTTCCAGAGTGGCACTGGCCTAGAGAAGCTGTTCCTTGAGATTTGGTTCATAGGCACTTAACCCCTACAGCCAAAAAAGAAGGAAGCCTGCCTGCTGCTCCAGCTGAGAGCAGACCTTGGTATCATCCATGTGGTGCTGACTTTAGGTGCAAGCAGAATAGAAGAGTTGTGGAGTCAGGAAGGCTTCCACCCAGATTTCAGAAGAATGCCAGGGAGGCCAGGCAGAAATCCTCTGAGAGGAAAACATGCGAAGCTGTGAGTATGAAGCTAAAGGTGCAGTGAAGACTCCAGACATTTGAAGAAGCCAAGAAGGAAAACTGCAGTTCCGTAGGGCAGAGCTGTCCGATCCCTACGGAGTTCATATCTTGCCACAGATTGACACAGAACTACGGGACAGTGATTGTCCTGCTGGAGTTTGGACTTGCTTTGGCCCCATTCCTTTGAATCGCCCTGTTTGTACCTTTGGGGATGGAAATGTTTATCTTGTGCCATGGAATGTTGGAAGTGTTTAACTTTCTTTCCATTTGCACAGGGGCTTGCTGCTAGAAGTTTGCTTTATATCTCAGAGGAGACTTTGGACTTGGACTTTTCGGCAATGCTGAAACTGGTGGAGCTCTGGCAGTTCTATGAGATGGACTACATGCCTTCCGGAGAAAGGGATGTGCATGAGTCTTTCAGGAACCAGAGACAGAATGCTGTGCCTGCGTCTAGATGTCCCCAAAAGCCTCATGCAGTCACAGGTGGCGCTTTTTCAGAGGTGGTTGGATCTAGAGTGAGTGACGTTGGAATTGATTCAGGGTACAGCCCGAGGATGAAAGGCTCTAGGATTAAGGATGTGAGTGTTGCCCACCTAGAGTAACCTGGGGACGACTCCAGAGGAGGGTCCCCAGCAAAACTCACCGTACTGATGCCATGATCGTAAAAATCCAGGCTTATGAATGTCTCACTTAACATGCACTCCACCAGGGACAGTGCTACAGCAACCCAAGCTGACTAGGCCAGGATCTGAGAGACGCAAAAGGCAGCAGAATCAGTCAGGTAGCTGTCGCGACATTCCAGGTGCTAAAGAAAGACAGTTCTAAGCCACACTGATAACAGGATGGAGTGGAAGGGTGGCACAGACTGAACCCACAATAAGGTACAAAGGATTAAAGAGCATTTGGAGAACAATTAGATGTAGATGGCGAAGGGTAAGGGAAGTAAAGCATAACCCATGATGAAGGTTTAGCTTCCCGATGTCGGGTGACATTACTCCCCAAATACTGATTCAGAAAGCAGGCGCTGCTCAGTGTGTTCCATACAGCCAATTCTGAACTCAAAATTTCTTTCCCTCTCCCTTTTTTCATAGCCAGTTGACTTTCTAACACTGCCTTCAACGAAATCCTATCATCAGCCATCTGTGACAGCACCTGCGTCACTAACTAGTGTAAAGAAATCATGCAACCACACACACTGATACCACCCAAAATTGTTACTTGTGAATCTCAACTAGACCCTCCACTCTGCCTTGAGCTATGTTCCAGGCCATAACTACCTACTCAACTTGGAAGTTAAAAACACTTTAAATCCAGTGTGTCCAAAGTGACTGCAGGATCTCATGGTTCAAATCTACCTCGGATGTGCTCCCTCTCTCCTTCCCTTGGCCAATCCATCACCAGTTCCTGTTGATTTTCCTGTCTGAAGTCTCCTCAAAAGTTTCCCTGAAGTTTACATTTTCCCCTGTAGTGCTAGGGTTATGTACAATTGACCATGGCTGGTTGCCTGAATTGAAGCAGCAACCTCTATACAGAGTTCAGCAACCAATCCTAGTTCTTTTGACATGTTTTTTGTTTCATTTTGCTTTTTCTCTTATGGCCAGATAAATTATTTAAAATGAAAGTTTGAAGCAAGGTTTGATCACTGTACTGGAAAAAAAAAAAAAAGAGTTTCTGGTCACTTTAGGTCAATGCTTAAAACTGAGTATTAGAATGGATGCCAGCTCCTAATGGGGTAGAATCCCAAATCCTGAGTATGGATTCCAGGCCCCAGGATTTGTTCTTTGTCTTTCCAGCCTTATTTTAATCCTCACACTGCTCCAAGTTTATTTCAGCTCCACCATTTTTGCCCACACTCTTGAACTTGAACAAAATCTTTATCCTTTGCTCCATTAGGTCATCTCTACCAGCCTGCTTATTTCTTCATCTTTTAACTTCTGACATAACTGTCACATTGACAGGAAAACTCCCATAACTTCCCAATCTAGGGCAAGTCTGCTAATTACATATTCCCAATGTCCTCATACATCACCATCACTGCATATACCTGGGGGAAATTACTAATTTCTTTTATAGTTATTTAAGGTGCTCATTCTACTAGACTGCAACTTCTATGGGGTCTGGAGCAGTGTCTCCTTCCTCACAAAAACCCTCCAGCAGCTAGAACAGTTTCTGGACCCTAGTAGGTTTTCATTCACTTTTGGATGAAGAAAAGACTAGAAGTGTAGGAGGTACATAAAGCCTGGTTTTGCACCAAGGAATTTGCATTTGGACACTTGCTGAGACCTAACTCTGTCTCAGGGAGAAGAAAGAATTTTTATATGAAGAAGCATATGAGATGAGTCCCTAGGAAATCTACGATGGAAGGGTTGTTTGCGTCACGGGCCCTATAAAGTGCCCCGCGGGTCTTCTACTACTTCAAGGCACAGTGCTCGGAAGTGAGTAGGAGCGAACATCGGCCATACTCAAGCTGCCCAGACACTTGTCCGAAGGTACTGAATTGGCTGAAACTGCTCTTTTTCTAATTTTCACACAGGTGATTCCCTTGTTTCACATCCCAGAGGTGCACATTTTTGGTGATTTCAGTAATGCTCAAAGAATGCACAGAAAAAAAAAAAAAAAAACAAGAAAAGGCACGTAATTTGAGTCCACGCACCTACTGTGAAGTAACTCAACAGTTAACTGTGAGAGAGAACAGGAGGGAAGATCTAAATATGAAGTGAGTTCTGAGACGGTAATTAAGGACATCCGATAGAATCTTCAAGTGGTCCCTATCTGACTTTAAGATGTCTCTCAGAGGTCCAGAAGGGTCAAACAGAGCCTTACAATACAAATCTTGCTATTTAACATTCCCAATAATCTGCATGTTAGCTCCTCAACAGTTTTCAGATATCGTGTCATTTGCTGCCGAATTAAAATTAGAATCAATACAATGAATAGTTGGTATGCAAAACAATTCAAGGTTCTATTTCACCATGAAGTTTCATTTAAACCATAGGAATAAAAAGAAAAGACAACCCTTTGTTCTCTTCATTTCACAATCCTGCAAATGGCCTCTTAGCCAAAATAGCTTCTCTAATCTTTAACTTTTAATTAGCTGCCTGCAATTCATAGAATATCAAGAACTAAAATGCTGATACCTCATTCTCATGAGAAATGGCACACAATTAACCTCTTTTTTCTGGTCAAAGACAGAAATTGAGAAAGGGTAATGACAAAATTAATCTATTCCGATGCCGAGGCCTGCCATAGGGCTGGAGACAGCAACCGACCTCACGTCAAAGCAGAAAGCAATTGCCAGCATGTCAAGAAGCTGCACTTTCGTTGTGCTTTTGCATTCGTGATACATTATGTCAAAATATCAGGCCCCAGATAGATTATAAAATGTTAAATGATACCTCACAATTAACCTACCTCAGCTTTCTTTTCCCTCTGAAAACAGGTAAATACATAATAGTAGGAGAGGTTCTGGCTGTCTAGTGAGGTGAGTAAAAAAAGAAAGGGCAAAAAACAGGACACCTTCCTAGCCTGACGTCCAGAGCAGAACACAAGCCTGACAGCGAAGCTACTGGATGGAACTGCTGGCACCAGATTCATGTCTTTTTGTGATTATCATTCTCCCAAAAATGTAGATTCTTTTTTTTTCCTTAATGGCAAATGGTATGGTAAATATTTCAATAGAATTAGCCCCATCCATTTAAACTTAGTTGAAAATTCACAGGACAGAATATAGCCCAGTGCTGGGGAAGTAAAGATCTTTCAGCAGAGGCCTTCACTGGAGCTGTAAGGCCGATCCGGGGAAGGGCTGGGATACAGGCAGCAGAGTCGTCTGTCATCAGCCTGGTTTCAAATCTCGCTTCGTCCGTTCACCAGCTGGGTGATCTGCAGAAAGTTACTTACCCCTGTGGACCTCTGCTGTATTCTGCTAAAACAGGGACAAAACTGCTGGGAGGATGAAGTGGAGAGTGTTTCGAGCACGGTTGGCTTAGAAACTGGTACTTCACGAGAACTAATTAAGTTCAGCCATTGTTTTTATGTAAAGGTGCCCCCCCACTGGCATGTTTTGAAACTGATCCTCAGGGCAATGAGGCTGGGAGCTGGGGCATCATGGGATGTGTTTAAATCAGAGTTTCACTCTTGCTAATGGATTTATGCTGATTAGAAAAGGCCCTGAGGCTTCAGGTTCAACTTCTTGCCCTCCTTTAAGAGCTCTCTGCTCTTCCACCATGTGATGCCTCCATGTGAGATGCACAAGACAGCCTGTGTCAGACTCCAGCACTTGTGTCTTGGGTTCCTCGCATCAAGAATCAGGAGCCAATACATATCTGTGCACTATAAATGGCCCGGGCTGTTGTAGCAGCACAGTGGACTAAGACAGCAGCTAGTGCAAGAACCCAAGTATCTTTAATGAACTCAAAAAGAAAAAAACCACTGTTTCATGCTTGGTATTTCCAAATGCTATGTATTGTCAAGGAACTGGAGATGGATAATGATTTTATTGATATGTAATCCATGTGCCACACAATTCACTCATTCAAAGTATACAGGTTGATGGCTTTCAGATATACAGAATTGTGCATCCATCACCACAAGCAATTTTAGAACATTTTCCTTGCTACCAAAAAGCCCTCTGTATCCATCAGCTATCATTTCCTAATTCCTCTCTTTCTCCCAGCCCTAGGCAATGACAAAGTTACTTTGTGTCTATATAGAGTCATCTGTTTTCCACATTTCATAACAAAAGAACCATATATTATATGCTCTTTTGGGGGTCCAGCCTTCTGTCTGCTCAGGGTGGGAAACTTTGGTCACAAAGAATCCTGAACCACGGTCAGCCTTTGGTCCTCCCCACAGACCTGCCTGCCCGGTGACATATGAGAGCAGGCAAGCCCTTCACTGGCTCCACTTCGCCACTGGCCTGGGACCTGCTATGGTTTAAACATGAAAGGTCCTTCGAAGGCTCTTGCACTGAGAGTTTGGCATCCAGTGCAGCAATGTTCAGAAATGGGGTTTAGCTGATGCATGAGGCTGCTGATCTCCAATACATTGATGAGTCCATAGCTGAATGGGCTACTAGAAGGATATATCTTTCTCCTTCTCCTTCACTTCCTCCTCCTCCACTTTCTTCCCCTCCCCATCCTTCTTCTTCATCATTTTTTCCTCCGCGTTCCTGCCTAACATGAGATAAACAACACTGCTCATCCATGCTCTTCTGCCATGCTATTTCTGCCTTGAAGCCAGCCCACCACGAATGGAGACCTCTGAAACTATGAGCCACAGTAAATCTTTTCTCCTTTCAGTTGTGTTTGTCAGGTATACTGTTCTAGCCACGGAAAGGTGATTAACATGGGGCTCCTTGCCAGGTGGCCTCAGACTTTTGTGCAAGGAAGTTCAATCACACAAGCAGAGCTCATGCTCAGGTGCTGGCTGCTTTGGGACTCCTTCGAGGAAAGAAGAGATTTGCTGCATTTTGAGCTCATGTACAGCCACTTGCCCTCCACCCCCACCCCTGAATTACAGGTCCAGTTATTTCCAGAAATGAGACAAGGTTCAAGAGAATAAATAGGATAAGAGGGAAGCCTGGCAGACCATAAGCCTAATTGTAGTGCCTTAAAACCTGAAAATCATTGATGAAAACACAGGAAGAACCCCTGAGCAGATGCAGGTGGGATATTTCCATGCGTTGAGGTCCTCAGTAAATGGTTGGGGCAAAAGCCAGAAAACTGAGCTGTTCCCAGTACCATGACTTTGTCGAGGGCCTCGGTTTGGTAGGGCATGGGTATCAGATACAAGCACTAATAACACAGTGGCGTTTTCAATGCCATACGCCAGCTAAAGCTGTGCTCCTTGAAGAAAAATATCTCCTACCGCTCCACAACTGCTCTATGAATAACTTAAAATCAGTCCAGCTCCTCATCAGGCATCCCAAGCTGGAAATAACCTAAACCCTATCTGCATTTCTGCCGTATTTCCAAAATGATCTCAAGCACCAGCTTGGAACTAATAAATGACACAAAACTCTTCCAGATCAAGAAAAACTGAGCTCCTCATTTAAAGTCTAGTAGGGAAAAGATCTGCTTAGAAATGTGGTAGCAACAAAGGCCAGTGGTGGGGACAGAGATGACACTTGAGAATGTCATGAGTCAAAAGGTCTGGACCTTTTCAGATAGGGAGACTGCAAATAAAAGAGATTATACAGCTTGTAGACATTTCACAGCTGATGGACAAAGTCTGAGGCAAGGCCCGCACCCCGCCTGCAGGAGGGCGCTCTTGATGACTCCCCATGTTATCTGAATCAATACAGTCATGGCCTGTTGGCTTCAGTCTTCTCTGCCTCCTGCTGGCCACAATCTCCCTGGTCCCCTTTTCTCCCTTAGTGAGAAAAACTCATGGTTTTGGCCCAGCAACCATCCTTACACAATGTAAGACCTTAGTGGGATAAACTATGGGCCGTGGGATGAGCCCTCAACCAGGAATCTTCAGCTGAGCTCCTTTAAGGTTTTTGGCTCCGGGTTACACATCAGGAACACCACTGAGAATTCAAACTGACAAGGGATAAACGTGTATGTCATCAGCTCTCTTACTTCAGTTTCTCTCTACACTTGACACAAAGGTCCTTCTTAGAGGCTCCTCCACCTTAGAAGTGCCGGGCCAATTGGCAAAGCTGCTCATCACTTCTCCAGCCTCACCCTTGGTACAAGACTACCCCAATCCTACCTGCCTATTTGATTCCCTGTCGTATTTGCCCCTTTCCTTCTGTTAAGAGAACCCAGAGGTACCTCACTGTCCAGTAACAATCAGCCCACACCCTCCAGCTCTCCTAGGTCACATGACTTCTTTCAATCCCAACCACCAGATGATATATCAATATCTGCATTTTCAAAGTATTCCAGTAAGCTTTTATGACTATGTTTCCACCCAGCTTACTCCCACATTCTTATTAGAGCACAGAAATTGACATTTCTCTTTCTGAGGTCAAAAGCACCTCTCAAGGTGAAGTAGTATTTTGCTGGCAAAGAAAAGATCACACACTCAAAAGTGGGCACAACGGAAGGAACAGGCCCCCAGATTAACTGCATAGTGGACAGAAGTGCTCTGGGGTCAAAGTGGGGAAAGCTTGATATTCTGAAACCACAGAGAAACTGTCCCAGGAAGGAAAAACTCAAGGAAACTTGAGAGACTGAAAACCCAAGGTTTTTACATCCTATCCCTGAACCCACTTTTAGGCAGATATTTTGTGCTGAAGCTCACTCTAAGAGAACAAAAGGTAACTTAATAGAAGCTTTACAAAGCAGTCCAACCTTTCCAAAGACCAGTTTAAATACATAGCAAAACAAGTGGATAGTCCTGAGATCAAAACACATCCACATATATACACAGAGGAGGACTATCACCACGTTCAGCCTGCTCCTTATGGGAAAACACCAGTATTGTCACAGTATTTTACCTATAACAGTCAACTCCTATCTTCAGACATCCGCACTGAACATGGATAAAAATTGACCAATTCAAAATCAACCAAGTTAGAGGTGTGGCTTCATTTACTATAGGGACACAGAGAGACAGTTTGGATCCTATAAGATGAATCCTCATGACTTGAAGGGCATTTCGGCCATATGTGGCTGTACTGAAATTCAAAGGGACCACAGCTTTGCAGCAGTGGAGATTCTGGGGATAGCTGAATGCCCCCTAAATCTCTTATCCTAGCGTCCTCAGTCTTGCAGGGTAATAAAATGGACCTGTGGTAAAAGTAGAGCCAATAAACAGTGTTCGCCAACTTTTGCACATGTCAAGGGCACAAGAGTTGGTTCCTTGGCCACATCAGGTACAAATGAGACTTCTGAGCTCAGTTCATACTAGACCCTCTTCCTTACTGCCATTGTTATTACTTATATAATAATACTGATTGGAGTCGCCCTTACCACCCTCACGAGAGCCTGGTTTTCTTTCCCTTGCCACGATCCAGGAGCAGACCCAACACATCAGTAGCTAAGCTAGTCCCGAGCCTCACGTAGTTTCCTGGCAAGGTTCTCAGGCTTCAGATCATCTAAACTGTCTCACTCACCTTCAGCACCGCCGTCATTAGACACCTGATAATCACATGCTTTCCAATTCAGTTTCTCCACATCTAAGAAATCTTCCCCTAGGAGAGGCTCCCAGTCAAGACCTTCGCCCTTCTCTGATTAATCAGAGGCTTTAGTTCATTCATTCGTATAGCTCCAGGGCCCAGTCACATTCAGCAACATTCAGGAGGTAGATGTCTTCTGGCCAGCGTTGTGTTTAATCTTTGCAACCCCAGAAGGATGTTTGGTGTAAACCGAGGTCAGCGGTGCAGGGGGCTGTTATGAAGAGCAAACAATCCCTGTACCTAGGGGAGGTCAGTGACGTCTAGTCAGTGAAGGAGTGAACAACCGAGGGCTCATGCTCCAAGGTCAGTGGCCGTTTGCTCTCAAAACAGCAAAACAGAAGATACCCGTGGCCTAATGTACAAAGAAAGCCCACAAAGGCCTTTTATCTGCTGACCAGCAACTCAGCACTCCCTAAACTACTCCATTTTCTCATTATCCGATAGATTGAAATTTCTTCTTCCTTTAATTTATATCCACAGCCCTGTAATCCCCCCCCCCATTTTTTTTTTTCAGACAGGGTCTCGCTTTGTAGTTCAGGCTGGCCCTGAGCTTACTATGTAGCCCAGGCAAGCCTGGAACTCAGCAATCCTCCTGCCTCTGCCTCCCGAGGGCTGGGATCACAAGCGTGAGCCACCAGGCCCCGCAGCCCTGCAGTTTCTATGCCTCTGTTCTGATCAGTTCGCAGGAACCATACAACATAGCATCAAGTGCCTGGGCCAAGGAAATCAGAAAGCTAGTTTAGGAGAAAAGTCATAGGAATGGACTCCTAGAACTAGACAGAAAGGAGAGCTCTGCCCAGCGGGTCTCCAGTTTAAGCGACACCAGGGCCCCGCGGGGAGGGCTGTGCACGCCTACACCCGGCCGGCTGCAGTGCGCCTGCCCCTGAGGAAGATGCGGATTCTGCTGGTTCCTGGACCACACTTGAGAACCACAGGTCTAGACGCTGAGGAAAGCTGACTCAAATATTACTTGCAGGTACAAACAGCCTACGATCAATGTGATCGTTATGTCTATCAAAAGTGTACCAATAAAATTAACAAGACATTGGACGAGGACTGTAAATCTACCGCGCCTGGGAAACGAAGCCAGGCTGTGCCACGCGGGTCGCTTCTGGCGCCTGTGTCTTCAGGGGCAGGGCCAGACGGAGGCCACTGACTAGGAAGGAGTTTGCCTTTGCTCCAACGTGGCTGCTCACCGGGAAGGAACAGTGATCGGGAGGAATCAGCCTTTCTGCCTCCTGGACAGCTCAGGCCTTGTAACTGGTGACCTGCTTCCTGTCGGCTGCCGTGGGCGGGGCGGAGGCGGGGGGCGGGGCGGGGCGGGGCCGAGCAGTCGGGACCTTCCCAGGCTCGGGATGAAAAGGGGAGGCCGGGCGCCTGGTCCCGCACTGCGCACGCGCAGCAGCGCCCCGGCTGCCCGCTGGGGAGGTGCCCGGTCCCGGAAGTGGCCCGTCCAAAAGCCCCTAGTCCTCCCGATTCTTGCCCACCCTTCAAGTCCTGAGGGTTCAGTTCACTCTCACTGCGATGGTGTTGTCGACGCATTTTACAAAGGGTTAGGTACCTTAGAGTTAAAAGGTTAGAAAATTAACTGCCGAAACCCGGGATCGAACCAGGGACCTTTAGATCTTCAGTCTAACGCTCTCCCAACTGAGCTATTTCGGCTCGCCCGCCAGTCCTCCTTGATTAAGCCATTACTGAACACTTCACGTCTAACTGTCCCGTAGGTCTCTCCGTCTACGGTTCCGCCTTTTCCTTTCCCGCGCTAAAAGTAGCGCTCGTTGAGCGCCGCCGCTCCAGCCGCGGGTGGCTGCCCCGCGTCCCTCCCTTCCTCGACACAGTCCCGGCGCCCGCAGCGGCGGAGCCCAGGCGCCGGCAGCCCGGAACGCGCGGCGTCGGCCAAATCCCTGGATTTGGTGTGGGCGGGACGGGAAGCCGAGGCCGTCCCCGGGCGCCCGAGACCTGGGGACCGTCCTGGCCGGCGCTGTGTGCGGTCCGCCTGGCGAGCCACGATTCCGCCTGGGCAGAGCCATTTCTTGCACGACTCGTCTGCTACGTGCGAGCGCAGACATCCTGCCGTTCCCAACACCCTATTTTTGTCGTTATTTTCCTCTCATATTAAATTGCACTTATTTCAGTGTAAGGCTTTTCCTCGAGGCGCCCTTTTAGCCTGCTCCTTCGAGCTTCCATTAAGTGAGCCCTTCGCAGACACTTTAGAAGGATGGATGATGAATCCAGACGAGAAAGAATAAAGAAAACCAGCGATGTCTTTGTCGTCACCACTCAGCCTCTGAGTTCTAAGACTCTCTGAGTTCCTTGGTTGTGCCAAACCCAAATAAGAGAAGGGCCTGGGGGTTCAAAAGGTCAGTGGCTAAGTAGAGATAAGAAATGAGAAACTTGCAGCTGGAAATGACTTACAGTAAGTTATTTACAGTAAGTCCTTACAGTAGAAAAAAATTCAAGGTAACTAACTCCCTTTGAGAGAATCGTACACTGAACAGGAAGTAGAAACAACTCCACTTCTTCAGCCTCTCTTGTGTGTTCTAAGTGTGTCTCCCTTCCGTGTGCTCCCGACGCTAAGAGAAAGACATGAATTATTTTCAGGGATTCCTTACCCTACCGGTGGGTTATTCTCTACTGTAACTCCCTCCTTGGATTGAATCGTGCTATACCTCAGCTTCTTAAACTTTATAAAATTGTTCCTGTCGGTTAAAATCTAGGAAATCTGGCTCACGCCTGTAATCCCAGCACTCGGGAGGCAGAGGCAGGAGGATTGCTGAGTTCCAGGCTTGCCTGGGCTCCATAGTGAGCTCAGGGCCAGCCTGAACTACAAAGCGAGACCCTGTCTCAAAAAAAAAAAAAAATCTAGGAAATCTCCCCGAAAACATGTAAGGTTAAAAGAGAGCGCACACATGGGAACCAGGACGCAAGGTTGGTGTCTCCCTTTCTTGGGATGCTTGTCATACCATCAAACCAGTGGCTTCTTGTGTTTCACCTAGAAAACCAAAACCTGGGTAAGACAGTAGCAGGCAGTTACGTTATGGGATTTGGGGGGGGGGGGGGCAGGAAGAGAAACAGGGGTAAGAGAGACATGAGAAAGAAAACCACAAATAGTAAATGTTGCATTTCACGGTTTAATGCGGTAAGGCGCTGTGGTAAACTGTGCGCTGATAGACTGTGCATGGTAAAAAGGACCGTAAGCTGAAGAGAGTTTGCCTTGAGAAGGTGAGGCAGTGACTGTGTCGTGGCGAAGCAAGGTGCTCACACGTCCTGGTTTGCCCAGGATAATTCCTATTATGTTGTTATCTCAGAATCGCACAGTGCCAGGACTCCTTCCCCTATTTAAAGTGTCCTGGAATGACTGGAAAGTAATGTGAGGGCTCTAGCTTCGTTCTACAGAATGAACCTTACAAGTTTCACTATTAGAAGTTTTTTTTTTAACACCAACTAAACATTTGCTGTTGCACAAAGGAGACTGAAGTTTTCTGGGACTCGGTGCCACAGTCCCTGGGTCAGCGTTCCTGTAAGAAATACTTGCAAAAGTCAACTTAAGAGAAAAGGGTTATCTTGACACGCAGTACTGGAGGTTTCAGACCATGGTTGGTTGTCTCCTTGCTTTGGGCCTGTGATAGCAGAGCACGGCAGAGAGCCTGTGCTGAAGTGACCGAGACAGAAAGAGGAGAGGAGAGTCTGAGCATCGCGGACACGCCTCCACCGAGAAGACTGTCAATAGGCCCCCATCTGGAAGAGCTCCACCAATAGCTCCCCCCTGCAGAACAAACCTTTAACAAACACAAGGTCCGCTGGAGCACGATTGAGACACAGCCTAAATACAGCAGCTCCTAAACCACGAAGCAAGTGCCCGGGGTGCTGCAGTGAAGTCACAGGGTGGCTCCAGAATACTTTACGTTTTACCAAGGAAACAGTGCCCTCAGCATGCCTGGAACACAGTGCAAATTCCCGGGTAGTCCACAGTATCAGCATCAGATCCCTCTATGTTTCTTTCAGTGATGTCATCGCTTTGCAAAGCTAGGTTTTGGAGAGTTGTAAGCAAGTTCCTGTGAAAATCAATGAGGAATAGGAAATTCCAACCGAGGTGTCCAATCTTCTTACTTAAGAAATTGTGAAATTGGACTGAGAGAGTATATACTGCCCAAGGTGCATGCGTTCCATGGATAACTAATTGTGGTTGTTCAAGAATTAAGTGAAAATATAATTTCTCTTTCAATTATGTGTACATTTTTTTCTAAGAGGCTGCAAAGATATTGCACATAAATACTTATTAAGTCCTGGGCCTGAGAACCTAAAAAAAGTAACTACTGAGTATATCTTTTGGCTTGGAGGCACTAGAAAAAATTACAGAGACATTAAGAGTGTTGTGAGCAAAAAAGTTTGTGAATGGAAATTGTTGCTGAGTTTGGGAGAAAATCGCTACACTCAGCAAGGTTACAGAGGCAAGAAGAACCATGAAAGCATGGGGGGAGGCCCAGTGTGGTGGGGTACAGGGACACAAAAACATGTGCACACACACTGCGTAAGGATCAGATGACAAAGAAGATGGTTTTCAAAATACAGGTAAGGAGACTAAGAAAGACTAAGCTGAAAGGGAACTTTTCCTGGGCTATAATCATATCTTCTCAGTTAGCTCAAGGATTATGGCCAACTCCAGCCTAAATACCTTTAGCTAGGAAACTGATTATGAGAACTAACAGGTCTAAGAATAAAAAAATTAAAGATAGTATGTTGTACACAGGTATCACAGCTGGCATTTTCTCTGTACCTCATTGAACCCGGGACCTTCACACTGGGCTGTATCTTCAGATCTCTGTCTCTGTCTCTGTCTGTCTCTGTCCATGCCCCTCTCCCTGTCTCCCTCTCTGCCCTCCAGGCTGGGTTCAAACTTTCAATCATCCTGCCTGAGCCCTCCACAGTGCTGGGATCACAGGCATGCACACTTGTAAATTATTTAACTACTAAAATTGCTAATTTGCCTCTAACTTTGCTCTAGGAATACCACAGAAAACTTAAAAGCCCTCGTTTTAAACTTGCTTCTATTTTATTATTTCTCAAAAGGATTAAAAAGATGATAGGGTTTGTGAAAAGGACACGGAGACAACCTCAAGAGTTTCCCCACCAGCCGAAACTGGGAAGAGAATATTACATGAGCCCATTGGGGCACGGCTTCCAAATATCTGTCTCGAGTTCGCTAAATAACAGCTATAGACTGTGAGGGAACAGAGCAAGGCCTTGAGCTAGTGACCACAGTTAGCATCACTCATCCAGAACTTTCCGACTCCAGGTGCCGCGATGCAGCACCTGAGGAGGACCCGGCAGCCTTCCAAGGATCCGACCAGTAGTGCGCAGCCCGAGTGTAACTGAAGGCGTCGTCAAACAGACCCTAAAAAAAGGTTCTTCTAGTCGACAACTGGTTGGCACTCTTCAAAACTGTTATGCTCCTGAGGGGCCGGAGGGTTAGCTCAGTGGTTCTGGCGCCTGCCTCGCAAGCATAAGGTCCTGAGTTCGATCCCCTGTGACCGCATACAATGCTGGGCGTGGAGACTCACGCCCACCAGCAATCAATACCACATACCACAGTGCCGGGCGTGGTGGCTCACGCCTGAAATCCCAGCACCCGGGAGGCAGAGACAGGAGGATTGCTGCGTTCGAGGCTTGCCTAGGCTACATAGGGAGCTCAGGGCCAGCCTGAAATACAAAGCAAGACCCTGTCTCAAAAAACAAAACAAAACAAAAAAACTGTTATGCTCCTGAAAGCAAAAAGCTAAGGATCTTCACTCTTTCTTAAGGAGTCTAAAGTAACACAACCGCTCAACGCAGTTCACCAATTTGGGCTGGGGATTATTCTGGAGGGGAGATGTTATTAGGCTAATTGATAGGTAAGTGTTGTATCACTGTTAAGTGTCTTGAGGTTGACAGTCTTAATTAGGTCTGGAAATTCCTTGTTTTTAGAAAATATAAGTAAAAATCCATGCATATTACTTTATATGTAAATATATACATATGAAAAATTAAATGGGAAAAATATTAAAAGTTAGCAAATCAGAGTAAAAAATGTGCAGAACTTCTCTGTATCATTTTGTAATTTTTTTCTAGCAACATGAAACTCAACCCTTAAAAGAAAATGCAGGGCTAGGGATTTAGCTCAGCGGTTCTGGTGTCCGTCTGGCAAAGTGCAAGGTCCCAAGTTCAGTACCTGGTATCACATACTACAATGCCAATTCCCAGCATGGTACCACATACCACAGTGCTGGTGTGGTGGCTCACGCCTGTAATCCCAGCACTTGGGAGGCAGAGCCAGGAGGATTGCTGAGTTCCAGGCTAATTTGTGCTACATAGTGAGTTCAGGGCCAGAGTGAACTACAAAGTGAGATCCTATTGCAAAAAACTAAAAAAAGAAAGAAAGAAAGAAAACAAAAAAGCACGTTTTTTTGGGCTGTTTTCTAGAAGCAAGTCAATTTCAATTAGAATTATAGCAATGCTAAAAAACAGAAGGAAACATGGATTATGTTTAGCCTAAACCTACATATCAGGAAACTGAGGCCCACGAACATAAGTAACTTGTTTAAGGTTACCACACGAGTCTGAACCATTTCCATATCAAAGCACTGC
Source organism: Thryonomys swinderianus (assembly GCA_004025085.1). Taxonomy (NCBI): domain Eukaryota; kingdom Metazoa; phylum Chordata; class Mammalia; order Rodentia; family Thryonomyidae; genus Thryonomys; species Thryonomys swinderianus. The sequence continues at coordinate 18,602 of PVIC010033987.1, forward strand.
GGACTGTGTGGCTCACACAACAGGCTCACGACCGGGAGGCTGAGAAGTCTCAGAAGGAGGAGCTATTGAGTGGGGTTTTGGAGAGGCCTTCCCTCTCTGCACACATGTACACGGCCCAGAAAGACAGCTGCCTCTTCTTGTCACCCCGCCCGCGGAGGAGAGGATGCCGAGGAGTAGCACAGTTCCCAGTAGAGTTCATGTTCTTAGTGCCACTTAGTGCCACTTAGTGGCAGGAAGCGAGGCTCAGGCAGTAACTTGAGGTGCGGGGATGGCTGTGGATCCTGACACCGCCCTGCTGGCTTCCTGCTGCTCTCCTCCGGCTGTGCCGTGTTCCACCACCGCCGCCAGTGATCAAGCTCAGGACCTTGAGCTTGTAAGCCATGGTCGCCACCACTCAGCTGATCCCTGCGCCCTGCCTCGTTATACTGGTCTGTGGCCCAGAGATTGGAGGCACCTGCCACAAAGCATGTCCTTCCCCTTGCGTCAAACACTTATTTCCATTCAAAATTGGAATGAAAGCCTAAATCTCAAACTAGAATCTGTCATTAGAGCCCTTTTTAAAATTTCTTAAATTTTTTTTATTTTTTTTTGAGACAGGGTCTCACTTTGTAGTGCAGGCTGGCCCTGAGCTCACTATGGAGCCCAGGCAAGCCTCGAACTCAGCAATCCGCCTGTCTCTGCCTCCCGAGTGCTGGGATTACAGGCATGAGCCACCACACCCGGCTTTTAGAGCCCTCTTTTTATTGTGTTTTGATATGCAAGACTATTCATTCTGAAGTTCTGTGTACGTACAAAGTAGTATTTTTGCCTGACAAAATGATTTCTCCAAAATTATACATTAAAAATTAAAACAAGAAGTAATTTTTTTAAAAAGTTAATCAATTACAAATATCATCAGTGTGCTGAACAGATCCAAAAGACATTAATTTACTTAGAGCCATTAAACCACAAGCTGATGAAGACTTTATTGCTTTTGGTTTTTGTCGAATCCCATGCATCAATATAAAGCCTCCGGGTATACTTACCAGGCCAGAAACAATTAAGTGAATTACATTCCAGAAGAACCCACCAAGCTTTTGTATGTTCTCACTGAATCCTCCCACATTCATCCAGCAAACACCTAACTAACCGTGTGGATTTTGCACCGTGCCCCCAAGGGCCAGAAAAACCTGGATTGCAAAAGGGGAGTTTTAGAGGCTTGGGTGCTCTTTAAC
>PVIC010033988.1:0-19855 GCA_004025085.1 Thryonomys swinderianus
CCTGGCTGTACACAAATGGTACCTGGAGGACTTGTACTATCTGAGCCCTTTTCTGTGGCAGTGGGCATTGAACCCTGGGATGCTCTATCACTGAGCTATATCTCCGGCCTCCTCCCAACTTTTTCAGACTTTTGCTAAGATGACCAGGCTGGCTTTGTGCTTGCAGCCCTCCTGCCTCAGCCTCCTAGACTGCTAGGATTACAAGGACAACCACCTCCCTCCTTCCTCCATGGCACCTGTCCTTCTGTCCTTCCTATCCTCCCCACCCCCAGGAGCAAGCCTCACTCAGTCCATCTGACAGAGGTGTGGGCCCATCACATGCCAACCGCTGGCTGTGTGGTTAGCTGAGACACTCCCAGCCTGTCTGGAAAGACAGCTAATTATGATAAGCTAATTATGTGACACACTGGTAATTATAATCTAATTATGTCACAAAAGCAGTAGTGGCAAAGCAGAATAACTCTTCCTGAGTGAGTAGGACTGTTTCTGAAGGAGGTGCAGTCCAGCGGGTACTGAAGACGGATGCAGACCCCCAGGTAGAGGGTGCCGGCAACAGGAGGCAAGGACACTGGAAGAGGATAGGGATGCATATTGTGGGGGCCGCGTGGCTGGGGTCATACGTGGGTAGAGGAACAGCCCCAGGCCATGGGGCTTCCTGACTGCAGGCTGAGGAGTTTCCTCTCCAGGGCGGTGGCAAAGCCTGGAGTTTTCAATCAAAGGTGAGAGGCAGACAGTGAGAACTTTCTGGAGGTCAGCGAGATGGACACATGCTATCCTGTGCCATCATCAGGCTCTAGGAGGGGCAGGGCCACAGGGCCTACTGCCTATATACTGGCCTGGGGACAGCCAGGGGACAGCAGGCTGCCCATGTCCAGGGCTTCGGGCTGCCTGCTCCGCCCTCACGTCCCAGCAGTGGTGCCTCTGTGACAGGCTGGCAAAGGCCTGTTGCAAAGGCCCAGGCCAGAGCTGAGCGGTGTCTGATGCCTGGACCCCATGGCATGGCACAGCGCCACCCAGAGGAAAGCAGGCAAATGACTGAAGGCGGGAGCAGCTATTGCCTGGGTTTGGCTTCTCTTCTGGGTTCGAGTTTAAACCCCACTGCTGCTCTCTGAGCTTCATTACTCAGGGCTTGGACACAAACACCGTGAGAGTCCACCCAGGCCAGCGTCTCTTTCTGTGCATTCCCGACAGACAGCGGGTGCCCAGCATCTGCTGACCAGCTCTCAGCAGCATGGTGGTTCTGGAGCCTGGAGCTACAGGGTCTGCACAGTCGTTTGCACAACTGCCTGTGCAATGAGTGTCAGCCCAGAACGGAGCTCCCAGAACCTGCAGACACAGCAGAGGGGCCCCGTGGTCATGACGACATGTGACCTCTGTGCCAGCCCTGCTCTGGCTAGCAGACTTCAGAGAATGTGACCTTTACTTTATATTTTTTAGCACTGGGGATTAATCCCAGGGTCTTTGTACTAAACTACTTCCCTAGCCTTTTTTACTTTTCATTTTGAGACAGGATCGCACAAAGCTCTGAGGGAGGATTCGATATTACAACCCTCCTGCCTCAGTCTTCCAAAGCACTGGACTTGCAGGTGGGTCCCACTGCACCTGGCTTAACATCCCTCACTTTTAGCCAAAATTTACTTTTCCGTGATGGCTCCTAAGCTAGCAGCATTCTTTTTGTGACCCCAGATCCTTCCTAGAGATATCTACCAGTGTCGGCAGCCAGCAGACGTACCACCTCGGCAACCTGATAGGAATTTTCGGGGGGTGGGGTTTAGTTTAAGCCCCAGCAGCCTGAGTGGTGGGTGGTGGACAGGGGAAGAGCACAGGCCTGGGATCCGAAGTCAGGAGGTGGCCTGGCCTGGAGACGTGTGCTCACCATCCAGCACCCGGCCACGGTGCTCTGGGGCTCCCTCTCCGGAGCCCGGCGGAAGCGGACAGGAGAGGCCTGAGCCTGAGTTCGGACACCAAGGCTGGACCTGGCCGGAGCTACACGAGGAGGCGGGGCCTGCAGTGTGGATTTCGGTCTCCCCGGGGAAGCCCATAAAATTCCAAGCATCAAGCCCTGTGCTGGTTAGGGAGTCACACGTGCTCTGTCTTCCCCATGCCCCGGGCGCTGGGCAGCATTCAGGACTATAAGGAAAACCTGGGTGCCAGGCAGCTCCCTCCGGAGCCTCCGCTGCCCAGAACAGGTGTTTCCCAAGATGCTGTCTTTGCCCCACAGCCAGCCCCCATCTCCCTGGCAGGACCCTTCTTCCTCCTTGAGGGACCCTTGGAGGCCTCTGCATAAACCTCATCCAGCTGTACGAGTCATGCCCACACCTGCGGCAGCCACCCAGACCCCAGACCCCCCTACTCCAGGAGCTGCCATCCTGGGCCCCCGGAGTGACCGCAGCCGCAGAGCCCTAGTGTACAGTGCCCCCCCATACTGTGACCCCACACAGGCAAGGACTCCACTCTGTTTCACTGCTGGCCCCGCTCTCAGCCAAGGCCCGATCTGACCTTCACGCAGCGAGTCTAGCCATGCTGCCTCCCGTGGGAGGTCCCGCCTTTCATTCTTTTCCTTTCTACTTTGATCTTCACTGACTTTGGTTTTCATTAGGGGACTCAGACGGCAACCAGAAATCCATGTAGCTGAGATCCTACGGCTTCAAACCAGTTAATGCAGCTCCCTCCTCCCTCTGCCCTGCCTCCTCCTTCTCCAACCCTACTTCCCCACCCCTGTGCTGTGTCCCACGGAGAATACGTGAGGCCTGAGTTGTTTTTTAAAATTTTTTAGCTAGTACAGGGAACATGTTTGCACTTTCAAATGCTACCTTCAACCAAAAAAAAAAAAAAAAAGTTCCATTACATAATCAGTCAACGTCCTTGAGCTGGGACACGGGTGGGAAACAGTGCCGACCACAGGACACCTCCCGCGAGACTCCAGGCCCCGGGCGCATCTCGGCCACGGACATCTGTGGCTTTGCACATTCTGACACGGGCAACCTGGAAGCCCCTGCCTTAACACTACAATGTCCCCTTCGTTCCGAGTGTGCTCACACGAGGCCTGACTGCTTTGTTCTAATTTCATTTGCACACGGAACAGCTCATCCTCTAAAATGCGAGGACCACTCTGTGCAGCTCAGCTGCGAATCCGAGGTCTTTCTGCGGTGGTAACCCGCAGATCCAGAGCCTGAGCTGGCAGCCTACTGGCGGGGTCACTCCAGGGCATTACAGAGGCAGACGCAGGGTGTGCAGTGAGCGAGCAGCACCTACACCCCCTCCTCAGGCAGCGTGCACATCTGGAGGTGACGACCAGCAGGGGCACCTGAACTTCTCCATGGAGCCACCTCCCCCCAGCCAAACGGGGCGTCCATGCATCTAAAAATGTGATCCTGTGATTGCACTGTACAGGGCTTCTTCGAGAATGAAGTGAGGAGGAGGGTCTGTACATCCAGGTGGTAGGTATTGTACTCAGTACAGAAAGCTTTAGTAAGTACCTCTGCCCAAAATACCTTTTCCACAGACCAGTGAAAACCCCTTTATGTTAGGTTTTATCCCCCTTTGGCCTCCAGAAGTTTGGGTTCTCCAAGATGCTACTAAGACAAAGAGTTACTTTGCCTGTCTGCTCAGCTGTGAACCGACGTGGTCCTGGGTCCGTCGCTGGCCGGGGAAGCTGAGGTCGCCTGCTCCATTGCTAGGGTGAGCTGGATCCTGATTCTGTCCTAAGTTATGGTCAGAATTCCTGGGCGGGTAGAGGCTTTTTTTCATCTGTACGAGGCACAATTTGACCAGCAACTTGCACTCTCTATACACTGGTAGCCAGTTTGTGGGGAGCAGGTACTCCTGCTGTGACATTCTTGGCAGCTCTGGAAAGGAGCTAGCCTGCCATGCACACTGGCACAGGCTCGTTAGCAATGACTATCATTCTACATGCTGTTTGCTGGTAGAGACTCTCATAGAGTTCAGTGCGATCACAAACCTGCAGCTGGCAGCTACAAATGCATTCCATTGAGCTCTGCCACGTTGCCTGTGATGCTGTTCGATTCTAAGGGACAGAGACCCCTGTGGTCATCCCTGAATCATTCCTTTTGCTCCACGGTCTGCAGGGTAGGGTGGTGAGGGCCTGCTCCGTGGGACCAGGGCAGTGGCTCATCCTCAGACCCACAAGAACTGCCACTTAGGACAACAAACACTTACGGAGCTCTTTGGTTCAAAGCCAAAAAAAACCCCACACTTGGAGACAGGACTCCGAGCCACAGGTGGTATTTGAAAAATCAAATCATTAAAATGAATGAGTCACTCTGCCGGGGCAGGGGCACCCCACTGGGCTCCCCCAAAAGTCAATCGAAGCTTACATTTTTTTTTTTTTTGAGGCAGGGTCTCGCTTTTGTAGTTCAGGCTAGCGCTGAGCTCACTATGTAGCCCAGGCAAGCCTCGAACTCAGCAATCCTCCTGTCTCTGCCTCCCGAGTGCTGGGATTACAGGCATGAGCCACCACACCCGGCGAAGCTTACATTTTTTTAAACACCACGAGCAGTATGAGCTGTTCCTGAGGTGGAAGAAACATTCTGTGTCTTCACTATCGATGCCAACATGCTCAGCCTAAAAAATGCTAAAGAAAAAAGTATCCCATAAACTTAAGGAATCTCTTCCTACTGCTTATTATTCTGGACAACAGCGACCTTCCCGTCAGTATCTGGGTAAGAAGCTGGGAAGAAGAGGGTGTCCTCACTTTCCTTTTTGCTTTGTGATGGTTTCTTTTATGAAATTCCTGTAGCTTGCAAATTCCTGAGCTCAGAGTTTCACTCCCGAGTAACAAGTAGTGATTTTTTTTGAGACAGAGTCTCGCTTTGTGGTTCAACCTGGTCCTGAGCTCACCATGGAGCCCAGGCAAGCCTCCAACTCAGCAATCCTCCTGCCTCTGTCTCCAGAGTGCTGGGATTATAGGCATGAGCCACCATGCCTGGTACTGTGGTAATGATTGCTGGTGGGTATGATCACCATGTCTGGTATTGTTGTATGTGGTTACTGGGGATCGAACTAGGGATCTTGCGCTTGGTAGGCAGGTGCCAGAACTACTAAGCTACATCTCTAGCCCTACAGGTAGTGTTCTCAGTAACCAATGCACCCACTCACTGTGACCCTGGGCTCCAAAACATCTTCTCCAAAGGGAGCTCTTACAACACTTTGCTGTTAAGGACTTCTCTCATGTATGTCAGAAGGCGAGGGCCAGGGAGGAAAAACCACGAGCATATTGGTTCTACTTCAGTGTTCGTTGTTTTCTTTGAGACACAGTCTCATTTTGTAGTGCAAGCTGGCCTAAACTCACTATGTACCCGGGTTGGCTTTGAACTCACGGGGATCCTCCTGCCTCAGGCTCTTTAGTGCTGGGATTACAGGTGTGCACAGGCATGTACAGCTTTTTGGTTTCAGATTCCTTAGCATGAAACTTTTCCTTAGGGGAAAATTAACCCAGAACTGAAGTCTCCATTTCTGATGGGATGCAGGGTGGTGGAGGGGACCATCTCAGGGACTCTATGCGTAGAGCATAGCTATGGCCCAGGGTTAATAAAGTTTTATTGTAACACATTTGTTTACAGATTACTCCTAAAACAGCAGAGTCGAGTAGTTGTGACAAAGACTGTATGGCCCACAAAGCCCCGCATATTTACTCAAATACTATCTGTGTGGTAGGAATTCTTTGACCTGATGTGTTCACTACAAAAATACCATCATGTCAGTGTTTATTAAGCACCAGGCACCACGCCAAGTGCTTTATATGCCTTAGCTCATCCAGTCTGCTTTGGAATCTACAAGGCTAGAATCCTTTCCATCTCATAAATAAATAAACTGGAGCCCAAGGAGGTTAAAATCTGCCAAGTTCGTCCATGCAGTAACCAGAGCCCTCGGCCCCTCTGTCATCTTGTTTCACCTCCAAGCAAGGCCCTGTCCCCCCTGAACTCGCTCTCACCTGGAAAGTCAGGGGTACAGAAGAAGCTGTAACACTTCTCTTTTTAAATATGACCAGAACAGCTCTTTCCATTCAGATGCCTGGTACAAGGCATAATTATTTTCTTTAAAAGTATTTTTCCAGTCTGTATGCATTAGTATGTGTTTGCAGCACATAATGGTTACAGTTCATCAGGCAGAGCTGGTGCAGGTGCAGACACGTCTCAATTATTTTCTCATCCCCTCTCCACCCCTCTCTCCACTCTCTCTCATCTCTGCATCCCCTTTCCATCTGAAAAAGACCTATCTCCCCATTTCCCACTGTCCCTAAGCATAGACAAATACTTCCTAAACACAACCGCAAAGGCACAAGAAATGTTACCCAGAATCAACAGATGGGATCGTATCTAATAAAAAGCTGCCTCGGGCTGGAGATTCAGCTCAGTGGTTCCGGGCACCTGCCTCACAAGTGCAAGGTCCTGGGTTCAATCCCGGCAACCACATACAAGGCTGGGCGTGGTGACTCACACCCACCAGCAGGTAGTATCACAACCCACAGTGCTGGGCATGGTGGCTCACGCCTGTCATCCCAGCACTCGGGAGGCAGAGGCAGGAGGATTGCTGAGTTCGAGGCTTGCCTGGGCTACATAGTGAGCTTAGGGCCAGCTTGAACTACAAAGTAAGACCCTGTCTCAAAAAAAAAAAAAAAAAACTACCTCACAACAAAGGAAACAACCAGCAGAGTGATGGGCTACAAACTGGGAAAAATTCAGCCAGGTATTCTTCACACAGGACTAATATCTGCAATATAGAGAGAATGCAAAAAAAAAAAAAAATAGACCTTCTCAGAATCAAAAGACCCTATCAAAAAATCGGCACTGAAATACATGAATAGGCCCTTCCTAGAAGCACAAATGGCCAATAAGTATATGAAAAAATGGTCAACGTCACTAGTCATTAGAGAAATGCAAATTAAAGCAACACTGAGATTCCACCTTAGTCCAGAAAGAATGGCATATCAAGAAATCAAATAGTGATAAGTGAGGCTCCAGGGAAAAAGGATCCCTTCAACGCTATTGGTGGGGATGTGAACTAGTACAGGCAGGATGGAGACTCCTAAAAAACAACCTGAAACTGGAAATTCCATTCAACCCAGCTATTTCCCTTCTTGGTATCTTCCCGAAGGTGTTAAACCATCATACCATAGGGATACATGATACCCATGCCTATCACAGAACAATTCATAATAGTTGGATCTTGAAAGCAGCCTGGGTATGTCTCTCAAGAGATGCGTGAATAAAGAGATTTGTGGAGTACTACTCGGGTATGAAGATGGACGCACTTGAGTCATTCATAGGAAAACGGATGCCTCTGTCAGACCATAACATTAAGTGAAATAAATCAGACACAAGCTTAAATATCACATGATTTCTTTTACATCAGAAACCAGAAAGATAAATAATGAGTAAAAATATTTTTATAAAGCAAATATTTCCAAAAAGGCTTGGTATCAGAGTAAAAAGTTAACAGTCTTCTAAGGAAATCTAAGGCAATTAAGCATTAAACACTTGTGCTTCCTGGTAGCCAAACCAATAAAAGAAATAATATGAATGAAAACGTCACTACCTATGCCCGGGACAGACACCTCTGTCAGCTGGTTCTTGCGGCTGTGAGACATCAGCACATTCTGGCTCAGTGTGAGACACCGAATGGCACCAGGAATGTACCATGCTGACTCCCTGGCACACCGGCTGAGGCTGCCACGAGCCCCCCGGAAAGAGAAACGGAAGATTACTATCAGAACCCACTGAAGGGCTGCCCTCGGCTCTCGGTGAGAACACAGAGCCAACGGTAAAGCACTCTGATTCCCGAGTCTGCTTGTAGAAGATTAAAAAAATAAAGCCAGGTCCAGCTGCATAAATAAAACACAGCCGAGGAGCAGACACAGAGGAGGCCGCTGAGCGGAACCTTGGTCTTGGGGTCACCCCAACGCCAGCCCCCCACACAGGGCGGAGACTGGCACCTGGCACGCACAAACCAGGCAGAGCAAGAGGCCCCTGCCCACCCCGCGCAGCTCAGTGGCTTTAACCACAACCACACGACCTCATCAGCAGGGACAATTTAAAACCTGCTGCAGACTGGGCCCACGCCCAATGATGACAGGGTGTCTGGGGCCGGGCGTTAGCGCTCCCCAGGCGACCAAGGACCGGCCGCTGCGGAGAACCGCAGCCTGAGTTGGAAACACCAGCGTCACGGTCACTTTCCCTCTTCGCTAGTGAAATCGCCGGTGTAAGCAGCCGTGCCCGCAAACAAATCACAGCCTGAGCGGAGAAGCCCTTTCATTTTGTAAAGTGGATGGTTGTGGTGACTGCGGTGATCATTACTCCCTGTGGCCTCAGACTTACCTGTGAGAGACGCTTCTGGCCTTGAGCTCAGGTCTTTTCTCCCAGGGCTCAGGATGATTCGTGTTTACTGAACACCTGTGCAGAGAGGCTGAGAACACACTCCCACTTCACAGATGGAAACACTGAGGCTCCAACGACCTGAGGCCCCAGGATGACAAGACATTCGCGTTCTCGTGCTGCTTTCCCAGAGCACTGCATCTGCTACAAAACCCAAAACTGAAATGGAGGCAGAAAGCTGCAATTTCCTTACAAGGAAAAGGAAATGGCTCAAAGAACTCATTCCGTTGCACTGACCCTGGGCCATTCCCAACACAGGCGAGGACGTGTTTTCTTAGCCTTTTGCACTTCCTGTTCTGTGAGCTGGAAACGGGAAGGGTTAACGGGTAACCTGTCCCTGGTTACTGCCAGGAAGTGGCAGAAGCATCTTCACCCACAGGCGGTGCCTCCACAGCTGGATGAGAGACAAGTGACCGCTGGGTGCTGCCCCACCGAGCCATGAGGAAGGCAGCTAAGGGCCCCGAATGTTGCGCTGGGGCTCAGAGTGCTCTCACAGGCCCACGCCACTCCACGGTTCCCACGTGTGCCCTGGGACAGCCCCCAAACCATCAGCCTTCGACAACCTGGACTGTAGCAGAGTTTCGGGAGGTTTCAGAGCAGGGAGAGGACTTGAAATCACCCACCACCTGACCCCCAGCCCCGACATCTTCAGTAACCTGGAAGAGGCAGTGCATGGACACGTGGTATCCCGGCCAGCAAGGGTCAGCCCCTCTCCCTGCACGGGCATAAGGCCTATGGGTATTTCTCCTTTGCATCCCAGATTGGCAACTGAAGGACGGCTTCTCCTGCCCTCCCGTTCAGAGTCCAGGTGGAAGGGTAAGTGTACTATAGAACATGGCATCTCAGGAAGAACATGGCGGTGGCTGCTCACACGCCATTGGCCAAAGCAAGTCACGTGTCCACACGCAGTGTCAGCAGATGGAGCGCCTTCAAACGCAAGTTACACCTCCCCTTCTCTAGGACAAGCTGGCAGAGCAGGCGGGAAAGTAAACCTAATCAAACCATCCTCAAAAGCCCTGCCAGGGAGTTCTCTTCCTCTACCTGAAAGGTCAAAAGTCACCCACATCCTCAGGACCAATTCCTCCACGAGGCAACTGGGAGTTATCCCAGACTCCTCTGGGCCCTGACTTGGCTTCACCTGCCTCTCAAGCACGTAGATCTGTAGCTCTCCCCGTCCCTGGAGTGTGTTTTAGTTATCGACATTTCACAGTTCATTTTTCCAGTCACGCTATAACTCAGGAACCCTGGGTTCTCCCTACCTAAGATACTCTGCACAGAGTATGCACTGAAGCAACTTTATTCAGGTGTGAAAGAGTTTAGGGAGTAGGAAACAGATGTCCACTTGGCTTCAGAGACTGCGCATGCTCGTGTGTGTGTGTGTGTGTGTGTGCACGCGTGCACGCGTGTGCACACATGTGGCAGCCACTTGGCTATGACGCACGCTCTAGGACTTGGATCCCCGGACCCTCTCCGCTCTGGGGCTGCTCACTCTGCAGGCTGAAGCCTGCTCCATTCAGCTACATTTGGCAACACGGCTCCCACATCAAAGGCGCTCGGATTTGTTGGATAAACAAACAAATGGGTAAATAAAGAGTGAGCAGATGCCCGAGCAGACTTCAGCCCCAGGGGTGGCAGAAGAGGTGCAGAGCAGAGCTGCACCAAGCCGTCTGGGAGACGGAGAAGCTGGCTTCCAAAACCTGGCTCCAGGCTGAGGGAAACTCCAAAGTAACCGTTATTCGATCCCATGGCGAGTCTCGGTGAATCTGGTAAATCTGCAAACGGCTCCTTACTTTGTCTGCCAACTTCTAAAAAAAGGCATCGGGGCCAGAGATTTAGCTCAGTGGTTCCGGCGCCTGCCTCGAAAGCGTAAGGTCCTGAGTTTGATCCCTGGTAACCACATATAATACCGGGTGTGGTAACTCACACCCACCAGCAATCAATACCACATACCACAGTGCCGGGCGTGGTGGCTCACGCCTTGACGTCATCCAGCACTCAGCAGGTAGAGATAGGAGGATTGCTGAGTTCAAGGCTTGCCTGGGCTACATAATGAGCTCAGGGCCAGCCTGAACTACAAAGCAAGACCCTGTCTCAAAAAAAAAAAAAAAAAGTCATCAGGAGACTACAGTGTGATGGCCGAGCCTGCACACAGAGGCGAGTCTTAAGATGAATTACAGAGGAGGGGGCAGTGAGTCCTAGCCAACCGGGGCAGGCAGAGTGGCTTCACATCCACTGGGTAGTTTCAAGGATCACAGCTGCCGCTACTGCTATTCGACATTGTCTCTCATGGGAACCAGGAAGAAGAATGGGAAACTACAGAGGGAAGGAAGACAAAGCAGACAGGCAGCCACACAGCAGATAGCGTGAGCTGATCGGGCCATGGGAGGTGGCTCCGGGGCCACAGAGCCATCCACGGCACCTGCAGAGCCTCAGAAGCCAGAGGCCAACTCTTGCGCACACGTGACCCCGGACGGACACTCAAACCAGAATGGCCAACAGCTCTGCCTCACGTTCTGCGCTTTGTGGTGGGATCTTACACACAAGCAAAAGACAAGTGTGTGCCTGCAAGACAAGCACACGGGCTGCCTGAGCGAGAAGGGGAGACGGCTCGTGTGGTCTGTCTGCATGGAGGATGGAGACCAGGCCATTGGGAATGGGACCCGGGCCTTGAACAGGCTAGGCAAGGGGTCCCCCACCGAGCTGCATCCCCAGCCAAAAGGTCACGAATAAAAGGGTCAACGCCGTCATCTCTACTGCTGTTTGATTATTAGCCTGGATGCCACAGGTCTCAAAGGGACGGACTGCTTGGGGATGTTTCCGTCAGTTTGTTCAAACCGTGTTTGTCACACTCTCCAAGTTAAAAGAAAGGACAGACACGGAAGCCAGATGTGCTGAAACAGAAGGGGGTTTTCTTGTCTCTAGGCTCCGTGGCTGGGCTGGGAACTGGTTACTAGGGAGTGCAGCCCAGTCACCATGGGTTCTGACCTCAGGGGCCCAGGAAACAGATTCCCCTGGAGGGCACCTCACCCTGCCTGAAGGATGTGTGAAAATTCAGGGTTTTTCTGTGGTTGCCTGCTTTATGGTCAGTGACTTCCTGATGAAAGACCCTGGGATCATACACTCCTGGGGAGAGATGACTATATTGGAACATTTAATTTGGAATAGAAATATACCCCTTTGACTTGTTTTCCAAAGCCTTGTCATTTACTTTAGAGATAACAAATTTTTTTTTTTTGAGACAAGGTCTCACTTTGTAGCTGGCCCCGAGCTCACTGTGTCACCCAGGCAAACCTCGAACTCAGTAATCCCCCTGCCTCTACCTCCTGAGTGCTGGGACTATAAGTGTGAGCCACCATGCCCCGCATTGTGGTGTGTGGTACTGATTGCTGGTGGGCATGAGTCACCACGCCTGGTATTTCGTATGTGGTTACCCTCCAAATCAGGGACCTTGCACTTGCTAGGCAGGTGCTGGGACCACTGAGCTAAATCTCCAGCCAAAGATAATAATTCTTCCATCATTCGCCCACACTACTACACATCAAAGTGAGATCAGGCCATCAAAGCTGCCAGCAAGGGCTGGCAGACAACTAAACAGTTTGGCTCCGGAGGTTACACCATGCTGAGACAAATCCCCATGTCGAGACAGGGGTGCCATGTGTGAGCCAGAGCCAGCCAGCAGGGAGCACCAAAACTGGAGATGCCATCTCTCCGTTGCTACATGGCAAGGAGAAGTGACAGTGATCGTCCTGGATTAGAAACCCTGGAACCACAGTGCTCTTAGCATCCTCTGTAAACAGATACTCATCCTCGAAAATCAGAAACACTGCTTCGAATCTGCAGCCAGCCTTGCACATTATGGCAAGACAGGTCCTGGTTCGGGCAGCTGAAGTCTGTAAGTACTTAGTGACTTCCTGGGGGTGCAGCCCGGGTCCTCTACAGCCTTCCAGGGAGATGGGGACGAAAGACACCTATGCACAGGAGGTGGATTTATGGGTGCTAGGGAGCAAGGTTCCTGCCAACCCCCAGGCCCTCCTGGTTCTCGCACACACCAGGAGCACCTTGCCGAGCCTTGAGTGGCCTAGAAACCCTCTGGGTGGATGGCTGGTCTGAGGTGGGAGACAGGAGGGCAGCGGCACACAGCGTCCTGGGGAAGCCACCGCCCCAGTCATGGCCTGGCCCCCGACTGCAGCCAGATGGGAATCCCAGCAAATGTCCCCACCGACCTCTCTCAACCCTGAGCTCATAACATCTTCTGAGAGTTCTAAAAACACTGGGCCAGGCCCACCCTCAGGGATTCCGGTTTAATCAGGGCAGGCTGGGACCAGGCACAGGTATGTCTGACTGTACCACACAGGCAGGGCAGCGGACCTCAGCCCAGGATCGCAGCCTCCCCGCTCTGCTTAGCACCACGGCTGTGGGCAGCAGGTGGGGAGTTCAACACTTTTCCCACCCATTTGCACACTTGCCCTGACTTGGTAAATATTAAATTTACAAAAGTTTGAAGCTCAAACCGATACTTGCACATCCAATAGCTATAAAGTACAGACTAGCACCCATGAGTCGGAGGAGACAAAATGTAGTGTACACATGTGGTAGCCCATCACTAGGGCCTAAGAAGGAAGGACATTCTGATACCTGTTACCATATGGATGGATTGTGACATTATGTTAAACAGGACAAGCCAGATGCACAAGGCCAAATGCTGTGATTCCACTTCTGGGGAGACCTGGAGTAGCTGAATTCACAGAGACCAAAAGGGTCCAGTTACCACAACTGGAGGACAGGATGCAGGATAGTTCGAGAAGATGAAAAAATTCTAGAGCTGGATGGTAATGATGGTTACATGACAGTGTGAGATACTGAAAGCCACTGAACTGTACACCTGAACAGTTAAAATAGCAAATTTGGTTGCTTTATCACAATAAGAAATTACTTTTAAAGCTCAAAGGTCTCTTGTCTATGGAATAGTTCAGAACCTTCAATACATTACCGTGGCCCCATCCATTCCCAAGAGAGGCCCTTGTCTGCAGTCTTCTCCAAGACTGTCTGACCATGGACACCGTTTTGAGCAGGTGGGGAGAAGGGAAAGACCACTGTGTGGATCAGTGTTCCTCGAAAAAGTCTGGGGGATGCTGGACCAGCATCCAGAAGTATAAGCTTTCTCTTGCCAAGTTCTGGCTGTGCATGGGTCATGGGGCTTAGCGTGATCTCAGGTACCAGGACCCCAGCCAGGTCAGGCCTGGATCTCATCTCACTGACAGAGACACTGAGGCTGGAGGAGGCCAAGTTCCTTGCCCAATGCCACCAGCTCGCTGGTCAAGCTGGAGCCCAAACTCAGGACAGCAGACCCTACACCGTCACTATTCAGAGTCTGGACTCCAGGAAGGCAGGGCTGACGGAAGCAGGGACGCTGTTGGAAGTGCAGACCTCAGGCCTCCCGCACCTGCATTTTAACAAGGGCGCAGGTGAGCGTGTGCATGGCTCAGAGCTGCAATGCCTGCTGGCCCCTGCTGACCCCACAGCTCCTTCGGGCTTGACCTTGTGACTCTAAGTACTTCTGGTGCTCGGGGCTGGAGAAGCAGGAGTGATTTCTTCGAGTCCATCTGGCCCACACATGGAGGGCCCTGCCCCCACTTCTCCTTTCTTTCTGCCATGCATATGGGTCACCCAAAGCCCGCAGGTCCTTTAGCTACTTGTCACACCGCACTGCATTGGGATTTTCACCAGCTAAGGAAACACAAGCAAGGTTCAAACGATCAAAGAGATTTCAAAGCAGTTCTCCCAGAGGCGTGCCCCCTTGGAGGCCCACACAGGAATTATCCAGAAATTAAAGAATGGAAAGATGTAGGCACGTGGCAGCCCATTCCATGCTGGCACAGCGTCTCTCTCTGACCAGGCCTCCGGCTTGCGGCCCATCTAACTGAAATATCCAGTGAGGGCTTTCCCTGAAGTTCCCTGTAGAAACAGATGCAAAAGCCAAAGTTCATCTCAGAGGCCCTTTGGAGAGCCGCCCCGAGCTGACAGCCTCCGAGGCCCAGCCCTGCACAGCCAGAGGAAGCCGCCCAGGTACGCCTCCCTCACACAGCCTCCTTCCCGGGGCTTAGCTAATCAGCCAGAGCTGCTTAGCTTCTCTAATCTCGCTTATAAATCATTCTATCTACTCCAGTAATCGCCTTTATCAACCCTTTTTTGCAGGTCCCTAGGGAGCTTCTACCTCTTTTGGATCCTGGGTGTCTCCAGGCAGGGCGGTGACCCCTATTTCCGGTTCTCAGCCACTTGGGTCCGCGGGTGTATCCCACTGCATGACAGAGCTTGGCCACTGTGCTGACCACGCCCCCCTGGTCAGGCCAGGTCAGGCGCCTTCACAGGGAAGTTTATTTGGCAATAAAAAAGCATGTCAGCACCGCGTCTGGGGACCCCACGCCAGGTGTACCTCCAAGTAGGGTAAGTCACAATGCCGCCAGGCAAGGGAGTTGGGCGGCAGCTACTGTACTGAGTGCACCCGGGATGTGACGGGTCCTCTTCCAGGGGGCACTGGGCCGCTCCCTTGCAAATTCATGCAAAGTGGGGACAGACAGAAAAGGACACCAGAAGGAGTCTGAGTGTGGGTTTTCCCTGCAGCAAAGGCCTCAGACCTTCCCTTTCATGTGGCAGGCACAGGGCTCTGTATCTCGCCCTCTTTCCTGTCATCTTGTTTAAATGCCTCCAAGGTTGCTCCAAAGGCATACAAACTGCCTTGCACTGGGGCCTCAGCAAACCCCACGGGGACGAAGCCCTAGTGGTATAAAAAGTGTAATAAACAGGATGTCTGCATGTGCACGGTGACATGGGAGAGGAGCACAGCGTTAGAGCGATCCACACCTTCTCGATACTGTGCCTTAGAGAGTGAGAATCTCATCTTTGGCCTCCCTAGACCATCCCACCTGCCAGGTGCCCGGAGGTGGGAGAAATCTTTCCTATTTCTCAAACCTCTTGTGAGCCAGGCAAACACCCAGCTTCTGGAATAGCACACGAGGCCTGACGCAGTCTCGGGAGCCCAAAGGCCTGAACCCTAAACACTTCCCACAACCCTGATCTGGCCGCATTCTCTCTTCCCATCCTATTCCTGCAGTTGCTCTATGCACCATCAAGAATGCCCACCGCACTCACCGGCCCAGCAAACACCCGCTGGCATCAAAGCGCAGCTCAAACGCTGCAATGTTGTAAAGCCTTCTAGCCATGCTAGGAACCCGAGGGTGTCACGCCAAGCTACAGGTGACAGTTCCACGCCTGCCTTGTCCTTCCAACCTTGAGGCTCGCCAAGGACAGGTTTCTTTCCTTGCTCTCAGAGCCACCTCGTGTTCTAGCCTTTGATGCCCCAATAAGTATATCAGATGCACATTTCAAAATGTGGAATATGGGACAAGCGCCAGCCACCATTCTCAAAAAAGACTCTCTTTGGAGCCTTCTAGGGTCACCACAGAAGGGTCCGAGGCAGAGGGAGAATGGAAGGAAGGACAGATGGAGCGCTTCCCCAATTCCAATCCCAGAAAACGGTGGAGCCATGGACCACAGATGTCATCTGTAATCAGAACGGGCAACTGTCTCCCCCCAGACTGCCCATCCCAGATTCTCCTCGCTGTCCGCCCCCGGCGCCCTGCACAAGACTCTCCCCTGTGCCTAAATCTCTCTCTGTGTCGCTCCCAACCATTCCAGCTCCACTGTCCTCTGACCTGAGATGCTTCCAAAGCACAGTGAGTTTTCCCCACACTGCCAGCAGCGCCATCCTCCTAAAACATGGAGCTCTTCAGGCACCATCAGTTGAAGCCCATAAGGTAGAGTTTAAAAAAAAAAAAAAAGAGAGTGTAAAAGAGCAAAAGTTAGACAAAAGGCCTTGGGTGTTTAAGGCTCTTGGTCCCAACCTACATTACAGGGTGACTCACCGTCCAAACCCCCTGCACATCTGCCCCACACTTACTACCCAGTGCCTACGCCCTCTCAGGTGGGAGGGGAGGTTCGCCACCCTCCTCCCAGGAGTGCAGACTCCAGAGCCAGGCTGCTCCGGTTGGAAGCCCTGTTCCACCAATTCTGAGCTGGGGGCCTCATGCAAGCTATTTCACCTCTCCAGGCTTTGCTCGCGCTTTTTGTAAAGTGGAGTTGATGACATCACCCCTACTTACTCTCCAGAGACCAGGATCAGTGAGGTCCTGTGTGCAGAGCACTGAGCAGGGGGCTGCCCACGGGTCCACTCTCTTAGCAGCCTTCTAAAATCCCCTTCCCCATCTTCAATGCCGCACTTTAGGTGATGCCCTCTGTGATCCTGACACTGCAGAATCAACCCCTTCCTCTGCACTTAGCACCAGGACTGCAGCACCCAGCACTGCCCCTCATGTGACAACCAGGTTGCAGATTTCTATCCTCACATCTAGAATGGAAGTTCCCTCGAGGCACTGTCCACACCAAAATCTGTTTCAGTATCCCCACGGGCCGAGCAGACAGGCTGAACATGCATCCCACAACTGCACAGTTACCCCACCGTACAGAGCTGGGCCAGCTGGCAAGGGACCAAGCTGTCACTGAACTCGGCGTGTAAAAGAGAATCAAAGGCAGGCGTCTGCAGTGGGAAACAGATGAGTCGGTGGTGCGATCATCAGCACCTGTGAAGAGATGGAGCCATGACCTCCTTCATCCTCTGTGTAGACCAGACATTCCATCAGGGGGTCTTTGCCTGTAGGAGCCAAGAGCAATGCTTCCCCCAAATCTTACTCATAAAAAATCAAATCAGAGGGGGCCGGAGGGTTAGCTCAGTGGTTCCGGCACCTGCCTCGCAAGCGCAAGGTCCTGAGTTCGATCCCCGGTAACCACATATAATGCTGGGTGTGGAGACACGCCCACCAACAATCAACACCGCATACCACAATGCTGGACGTGGTGGCTCACGCCTGTAATCCCAGCACTCGGGAGGCAGAGACAGGAGGATTGCTGAGTTCGTGGCTTGCCTGGGCTACATAGTGAGCTCAGAGCCAGCCTGAACTACAAAGCGAGACCCTGTCTCAAAAAGCAAAAAAAAAAATCAAATCAGAAAAGTCCCCAGATAATTGGTCTTCTCTTGTCTCCCATGGGAAGGAGTGTTCTTCAAAGAGTTAAGTATCTGCTACAGTCATGCAAGCCGCAGTCACCATATCTGCACAGCACCCTGTACTTAATCCTTAAAAGCCACAGGATGAGTTATTTTATCATTATCCCCATTTCACAGCCAGCAAAACCAAGGCTGAGAGAGTCAAGATGACCGGCACAAAAATCACACTGGCCAGAGCTGTTGGATTTGAGATCTCATTCGCCAGGTCTTTTGACACCAACAGGAAGAAATGAATTTAGAAGACACGCGACGAGGATCGCCACCCTCGCACACTCTGGTCATCTCTGAGGTCAGCCACACAGAGTCAACAGCTTCAGGTCCTCAAACAGTAACAAGCAAACACCGGCTCCAGATGTCCCTTCTTCGCTTTCACTCCAAAAAAGCAGCACTGCATTACAAAATTCTCTTCATCAGAGACCAGTCCTAATAGGTAGCTGCTCAAGCTATAGTTCAGCTTCTCTTTCAGAGATATTCTGGGCAGCAAAGAAGCATAAGCATCTTTACACAGATGAACACACTTGGAGCTTCTGACCCTGTGGTGAGCTGCTATGTGACCATCACAAGTGCACGTGTGAGCGTAGACTGCACTGAACCTGCACACGCCAGCGGACAGAACAAACCTCGCCCCTTCCCCCAAACCGGAAGGTAAACTAGTTCAAGTCGCAGACCCAGGAAGGGCACAGCAGGTACGATTCCGCAGTTTCTAACCCCCAACTCCTCCAGATCCGCCCCTGGCAGCACTAGGCTAGACAGGACAGCAGAGAGAAACAGCCGTGTCCGTGGGCTGCGGCTCCCTGACAGGTAGCATGGGGCTCTGGGCAGCCAGGTGTGATGAGCCAGCAGCTGAACTGACTCCTCATTTCAGCTTCTAGCCTTGAGCTAAGCACAAAAAGGCTCAAGGCCATGGGAGGGGTGCCGGCGAATGCAACCTGCATCATTAAAATCCACCCTAAGCGATCACTGAGCCAAGCCTACTGGTGAACTGGGGTGTCTGCCTCCTAATGATTGGGGTGGCTTAGTACAGCCAACATCTAGTTTGCAGTTTTGATCTAGTCCAGCGGCATGGACTGTACCCACCTTTCCAGCCTCTCCCAGTCCCCATCACTTCTGCTTTTAAAAAAATTAAAATCAGCCGTAACCCTGACTGAGCACTGACTCCCTGAGAAATCCCCAAAGCCTAATTACCCGCCATTGTGCTGATGCTTCTAGCTAGTGTTTGTTTTCTCTTTCCCGGACAGCGAATGAGCAAGACACAGCGGTTGCTAGTAAGCGTTCCTCCAGGAACGGGGGTGACGCCGTGATTTCTTGGGCAGCACGTTCAGTGTTACACAGTGCTGTCTCTTAGACGTCCATCCAGCCATCCTTGAAGGCCAGCCTCAGAGGTCAGTCCCGCCTGGCCACTGGTCTCTGCTCCCCAGTACTTCCCTGAGCGATCCCTACGGTTCATTTTCCACAGGCAAGTTTGTGACTTGAGCCGTGGCCTGGTCTTCCCTGTTCCATTTCATGCTCCACGTCAGCGGGGACTGGTTCCTGCGAGCCCAGAGTCCAGTCCGGGGAAAGGCAGAAAGACATTTAAGTAGTACATGTTATCACGATACAGGCTGGAGCCATGCACGGAGCTGAAGCTGGGCCAGAGACCAACCGGTCGTGGTCCCCACAGCAAAGGAAGAGCCACTGGGCAGAAGGTTCCGCCTCCTCCCAGCCGCACAATGACCTCTTGCTCCTTGGGGGCGGGGCAGCCACTGCTCTCTCAGGAGAGAAAGTCAATTATTCCAGCAGAGTGATTTTCTCCCATTGTAATGAAACCCTATGTGCCAATGGCCTCTTCGATAATGGACAAGGGTAGCTACAAAGACCCTTTCTCAAGCATTCCCCTCTTGTGTTCAGTCAGACGGCTGCATCTCTTCCACCTGAGGCAGCACATGGCAATGCTTAATGATTTCCATTTTTAACTCCGGGAGGAACGTTCCTCAGAGTTCAAGAGGAAGCCGAGTGGGCGCGCTCTGGATGGCGGGAGGCCCGTGTGTCTTCAAGAGCGGAGAATCTGCAAGTTGCGGGTAGCAGATGGCCCAGCAAGGAGGAGCGACTGCTAGCAGATGGCCCCGATAGTTTGGATAAAGGGGGAAAAAACTTCTGATTGCAAACAAATTGGCATTAGAAACACACCAAGAAGTGGGTCTGCACTGGTATTTGCCGGAGAGCTATTCCCTGATGCTAGGAGCGGGTCGCAGGCTGGAATACGCCACGGAAGCTCTCCTGTCTGATTTGTCCTTCTCTGCCCCACGTATTAATAATTATGGATCAGAGTATAGGCTTATGATTCAGCCACCCAATATTAAAAACC
>PVIC010033989.1:0-13887 GCA_004025085.1 Thryonomys swinderianus
TCAGGCTGGCCCTGAGCTCACTATGGTGCCCAGGCAAGCCGCCGCAAACTCAGCAATCCTCCCGTCTCTGCCTCCCGAGTGCTGGGATTACAGGCGTGAGCCACCACGCCCAGCATTATATGTGGTAACCGGGGATCGAACTCAGGTCCTTATGCTTGCGAGGCAGGCGCCGGAACCACTGAGCTAACCCTCCGGCCCTACCCCACAATTTTTTAAAGTAGGTTCAGGTTTGGTTATAGACATTGAGACAAAATACACAGATTTTTCACATCACCCAAAACAACCACACCTACCGCCTCCCCTGTGATAGACGTTCTCATCTCGAGCACTCCACTTGTAACACTTGGCAAACCCCCATTTACACAACGTGGTCACCTGAAGTCCATGGTATACAGTGGAAACCACTATTGTGGTTATGTTATGGATTTTGAGAAATGTTTAGGGAATTGTACCTACCTTTATACTGTTGTATGAGATGCTTTCATGGCCCTGACCATCCTCTGTGCTCCATTGGTTTACTCCATTCTGAACTCAAATCCTGACAATCACTGCCCTTTCTACCTTAGTTTTCTTTTTCCAGACATTCAGTAGAAATCATAAAGTGTGCTGCCTTCTCACACCAACTTCTTTCCTTAAGCAACATGAAGTTAAATTTTTTCCATGTCTTTAATGTTTTCATAGCTCATTTCATCAGAGTGTTGAATAAAATCTCTTTTAATGGATAGCTGACAGTTTATTTACACATTCAATTCCAGAAAGACATAGTGGTTGATTCCAAATTAAAGCAATGATGAATAAAGCTGCTATAAACATTTATATGTAGGCTCTAGGAGTGGACATATGTTTTCAAATATTTGGGGGAAACACTAGGGAGCACAATTTCTGGATCAAGTGGAAACGGTATGAAAGACATTGCCAGACTAGTTTTCAAAAGTAGCTATACTGCCAGGCATGGTGGCTCATGCCTGTAATCCCATCACTCAGGAGGCAGAGGCAGGAGGATTGCTGTGAGTTTAAGGCTTACCTGGGGTACATAGTGAGCTCAGGGCCAGCCTCAACTACAAAGTGAGACCCTGTCTCCAAAAAAAAAAAAAAAATGTAGCTGTACTATTTGAGTTAAAATAGCGCTGTACTGGGCCAGAGGGTTAGCTCAGTGGTTCCGGCGCCTACCTCGCAAGCGCAAGGTCCTGAGTTCGATCCCGGTAACCACATACAATGCTGGGCGTGGAGACTCACGCCCACCAGCAATCAATACCACATACCACAGTGCTGGGGGTGGTGGTTCACGCCTGTAATCCCAGCACTGGGGAGGCAGAGACAGGAGGATTGCTGAGTTCAAGGCTTGCCTGGGCTACATAGTGAGCTTGGAGCCAGCCTGAACTACAAAGCAAGACCCTGACTCAAAAAAAAAAAAAAAGCGCTGTATTTATTATATTTAAAAGCTCATCCTTGTACCTCTTGACATGACCTCCTGAATCAAACACACTTTAAGGAAAACTCCCTAACCCAGATCACACCCGTCATTTAATTATGAAATAATTAGAACACACAGACATAGTATGACTCATGCAAATTAAAAAAACAAAGCCAGGTACTTTGACTCCTTACCAGATGGTGTTTCCACAAGATACAAGTGGGAACCACAGTAAGAAGGAAAGAGTTTTGTTTTGTAAACTAAATGCATTACTTATTAGGGTTATTTTAGTACACAGAAGATATAATCATTCAGACAAAAAAAAAAACCACTCACAATTCCAAGGTCTACAAATGTAAATTGTCACCATTTAAAAATTTTAGAGTATACATAAAGAGCTGTGTTTTTCTAGGACAGTAGTTTATTATGAATTCAGTATTATTAACATCATTGTCTCTCTCGACATTATAATTAAGGATTTCAAAGCAGGCATCCTACTGAGGGAAAAATTTAAAGTAAATGTCCAGTTACTTTCTGTTCATTTAATTTGTCAAAACTTGATTTTATTTTGAAATTGCTTCTAGTTATCCAATAATGTAAATAATCTTTTATGGATATCATAAAATAATCATTTTATTTGAAATAGAGTTGCTGGTACAAGAGAAAAGACAAGACCGTGAATGGGCCCTTTTCATGAAGATATTTTTCACTAAGCTGTGATTTCAACACAGGATAAGGCTGATTTCCCCATACCTCCTTGATGATGGGTATTTTTATTTTAAACTAGTACCATTTAGGTGAAAGTTTTCACATTATTTTAATTCTCTTTACTAAAAACATATGAGGTTATACTTTTTGGTCTTAAAATTAAATAACATGGGATGAAAATACATCAAAATCCAATCCACAGGGTCAGAATCCTTTCCTATAATAAGATACATAAAATAAACAAAGTCGGAACCACAGTGCTCAGTGGCTCCTTTTCTTCCCAGGCATCTATTATACACACCCACATGTCTCAGGGCGAGGAAGAGCAGTCTCTGAATCTTGCCCAATTTGTAGAGCTCAAGTTCACATGCTGACCAAGTCCCCACAAGAGTCAGGCACTTTCCTGCTGGAGAAGCACCAGCCTTATGGACTCCAGTGTAAACTTCAGAGCTTTTTGTCAAATCTATACTTGCCTGAAATAATGTTTCTATGCCTTTCTGTTGTTCCTAAAATAAAATACAAACTTCAGGTTGTGATACACATGGTTCATAATTTTTTTTTTTTTTTTGCTTTTTAAGACAGAGTCTCGCTTTGTAAGTTCAGGCTGGCCCTGAGCTCACTATGGTGCCCAGGCAAGCCGCCGCGAACTCAGCAATCCTCCTGTCTCTATCTCCCGAGTGCTGGGATTATAGGCGTGAGCCACCATGTCCAGCATTGTGGTATGCGGTGTTGGTTGCTGGTGGGTGTGTCTCCACGCCCAGCATTGTATGTGGTTACTGGGGATCAAACTCAGGACCTTGCGCTTGTGAGTCAGGCGCCAGAACCACTGAGCTAACCCTCCGGCCCCATGGTTCATAATTTAAACCTGGCCTGATTCTTCAAACTTAGTTAGCTTGTTTGTTTATTTCTGAGATAGGGTCTCAAAATGTAGTTCATGCTGGTCTTGAACTCACTGTGTAGCCCAGGCTGGCCTCCAATTTCAAGTGATCCTCTTGCACCGGCCTTCCAGTGCTGGGGTCACAGGCATGCACCACCACACTTAGCAATCTCAGTTCTTGATTTTCCCACCTTTCTCTTCAGCCAAAGACTGGCTCTCTCATTTTTCTAAACTTCTCACATTTTTCTCACAGTTAGTATTACATTACTCATTCACCCACTTGTAATGTACTTCCTCAAATTTTGACCAGGCTAACTCATTCTTGCATAAAGGTCTCAGCTCAGATAGTATTACTACAGAGAAATCTCCTGACTTCTGCTGATCTTGCCTAAGTAACTGTGCAGTCTCCTCCCCTAACTACTCTGTCATACCCTGACTACTTACTTCTCGATAAGTATTATAATGTGGAGCTCTGTGGTTGACTTGTGTTTTCAATACAGTGAGTGTTTATTTCCTCAATTACAATTTCAGTTTGGAAGGCCAGGTTAATGATTTTTAATTTACAACTTTATGCTTAGTGTCTAGACTAGTGACTGACTCATTGTAATCAGTTCATTAATATCTCCTGAGGGAATGAATGATGCGTGGTCCTCCTCTCATTCTTCATTTTCATTCCTCTCTTTCCTATGCTAGCAACTTAGTATAATCTTCTTATAATCTTTATTTCCTTAGAAGGTAGCACAGATCTCTCAAGCCCTTTTTCTCAGACTCAGGTCTCCACTCTCCTATGTTCGTGGGTTGCTATCAAATATTTGACCCATACAATGGCAAGGTCTTAACCTTCCCTTATTTGTCTGAACTCGCTTCATCAAATGCAGTTAGAAGGGCTGACTCTGCTCTAAGTGTAGGAGCCCAATGGGGAAATATTAAAAGGGACAGAAATAAGCCATAACTAAAAGATGTGGGAAAATATAAAAGTAATTTCTCAGGTCAAGTTATTCTAAGCACCTGCCAAAATCTTATTGCAAATTATTGTAAGTGCAAAACTTCCTAAGGAGACAAATCCAAATAATTAGCCTTAGACATTTTGTAGGAGATTAGATTTTAAAAGGATATGGTGAAAAATAATTATTGTGATCAATGGACTGGTAAATAATATTCCTACATTTGCTATCTGTATAGTAGCTATGAGGCTCTTCACAAGATTGATAGTAATCTGAGTCTGTGGTACTAATTTTGCAGTTTTTATTTCATCAAAATATATCAGATATGTGCTCGCTTTGGCAGCACATATACTAAAATATATCAGATATTTGCTCATCCATTTTATCAGAAGAAATGTAGAATCCAATAAGAATTTACATTGCACCTTCTTAAAAACAAATGTCTATTTCAATCTGTTTTGAGGAATTCATCTTTTGAAAAAAGTAATTTAGATCTTTACTATAGTAGAAAGGATGTTTCAGGTCTTGAATTCTGAGTGTTTCAAGCTAATGCATTTGTTGTTTTATTGTTGCCATCAGAAAACACACAAGGTCCCTGAGTCACGTACAGATAAGATGGACAACAGTACAAGTGCTGGTAGATTGGCTTTAGTTGCTGTTCCAGGTCTCTCTGGCAGATACAGGGGGTGCAGATGAATACTCCGTCTGCAGTGGTGCTTGTGTCACTGTGGAACCCTGAGCTCAGGAAATGCCCTGCTTTACTAGCAAGCAGTGAGCAGCCTGCTCTATCTCACAGAGGGACATTGTTCATCCTTCCAGATGAGAAATGATCCAGACAGCCAGGTCAAAGCCTGACATTATTGGCACACTCAGTAAGACACGCAGGGGTAAAAGAGAGTCATATGGACCATCTATCTTGCAACCCAATCCACTCCTGGGCGTAGGATATGTTAGTCCATAAAAACTATTCTGATGAGCATGACCCTGCACCAGCCATGCTGATTATTCTGACACACACTAAAACTAAATAACCACAATTTATCTCAAATAGCATTTAATTAAAAAGCTTCAGCAGAATTCTAAGTAGAAACCAGCCTGTGGATTAACCACAATCCTGTCTCTTGTGATCCGAGATTCAGTCAGTTGTGAGAGGCCATAGTACAAACAGAATCCAATGTGTTATCCATCATGTTCTTTACACAGGACTTTGGAATGAAATGCTCATCTTTGGTTTGTCAGAAAGAGATCAAATCCTAAGCATTGCCCTAATAGAAATATGATTGGTGGCTCTTTCCTTATATGTATACATATACCATGAAGGAAATTTTAATCCTGTTTCATATTTAGTACTGATTTAGCTAACACTGGCATTACATCACTCTGGTTAAGTGACATTAGCAGTGTGGCTGTGTGTTGCCTTTTCTGTATGCTTTCATGGGTGAACCCTTCACTGTCCAGACATCATGAGAAGCATACATACATTTCTGCAGTAACACGGAGAAAATGTTCAGTGGATTTCAGTGCTGCCATTTGATGTAAAATAATGCATGCATGTATACTCACTCATGCACAGGGATTGGTTTGAAGCAAAGGTTTCTCAATTTTTTTAATTTAACAAGTTTTTTTCTACTTTTTAACACATCACATAACAGTTGTCTCCATTTTGAATATTTGTTTCTTAACTGTCATGAGTCCACAAGATGGCAGTGTCTTTTCAAGGGACTCTGAGGACAGTTCTAAAGGGATCATGTGATATGGTGTGTGTGTGTGTGTGAGAGAGAGACAGACAGACAGAGACGAGACAGAGAGACAGAGAGCACTAGAGAAAGGTAGTAGCGAAAAGAACCTCTCTTGTAAATGAGAAAACTGCTTCATTTCACTTTGTTTCTCAAAGTGTCTGAAGATACCATGTTTTAAAATGACAGCAAACCAGCGAGACAGAATAACTAAATCCTTCAGTGTTTCTTTAGCGATCCTGTGGCTTCAGTTCATCTGTGAGTTTGGATATTTCTCTGGGAACATAAAGTACAATATGTGAACTTGTTATCTATTTTAGGTCCCTGGGTAGAATCTTGGGTGCTTTTACTCTGTCAGTAAGGAAACATGGTGGGAGGCTCATGAGAAGATAATTTTCATTTTAGATATGAAGCACCTCCTGTCTAACCAGTCTTATTTGTCTGACCATTGTCTTTTTGCCCAGGGGTGAGCAGCCAGCAGAAGGATGTGGAGCAGATTCCCGAGACCCTCATTGTTCCAGAGGGAGCCACCGTCTCTCTCAACTGCACTTACAGGGACAGTGGTTCTCAGAACTTCAAGTGGTACCGACAGTATCCTGGGAAAGGCCCCCAGTATCTGATCTCTGCATACTCCACTGGTGAGCAAGAAGAAGGGAGATTCAGAGCAAAACTCAACAGAGCCAGCCAGCACTTCTCCCTGCACATCCGAGGCGCCCAGCACAGAGACTCTGCTGTCTACCTCTGTGCAGTGAGTGCACAGTGCTCCACAGGCACCTGCAGGCTGTGCCCAAACCACAGGGGCCCAGGCAGGCCTGAGGGCATGGGGGTGCAGAGTGAGTCCAAATTTCTCAACAAGGTGTCTAGAAGAGTTCCTGAAATAAAGTGCTTTTTTCTTTCAGTTAAAGGCCTACAAAGATCAGCTATCTCAGATCACATGGGATTGTG
This sequence comes from Thryonomys swinderianus, assembly GCA_004025085.1. Classification (NCBI taxonomy): domain Eukaryota; kingdom Metazoa; phylum Chordata; class Mammalia; order Rodentia; family Thryonomyidae; genus Thryonomys; species Thryonomys swinderianus. The sequence goes on from PVIC010033989.1 coordinate 6,625, forward strand.
AATATTTTGGAAAATATTAGTGAGAAGATACAGAGATCCTGAAGATCATATACATATCCCCCTTCCCTAATTACAATATATCATGCATTAGCTCTACTACTCACACCAAGCCCAGGAAAGATGATTATATCTGGATGTAAATAAGTCTTTGTAAAAGGTATTAAGATAAATTACAGAAAAGTATTTTAAATCATACATTGTACAACTGAAGTTGTCATCTATTAGCCACAATCTTATTTATGAGGTGTGCTATTTTTCTCTAGTTGCTGAGACAAAATAACCAAAACATACAAAAAAAAGGCAGAAAGTTTTATTTAGTTCTCAGTTTGTGAAGGTTTCAGTCCATAATCCACTGGCTCCAGGGTAGAGTGGCACAAGCAGAGGGGCAACTATTCATGGAAGAAGACAGTAAAAACAACAAGGAACCTTAACAACATATTTTTACCCCTTTTACCTTATTTAGACTAGTTAGTTACCTTATTTAACTAGTTAGCATAGTTAGCACTCTCACCCTTAATCCTAGGGTCCTCAAGCCCACCCTATACTATAAATCACACACTCTAGATTCAGCCGCCTCTGAAAAAGCTGCATCTAAAATGGTATGGGCCTTGGGGGACATCTAGACACAACCATAACAGTCTGCCTCTAGTTCCACAAAGACCCTTGTGCATCCCTTTATTTATTTATTTAAATTGAATTCTTTATCAGTATATTTTATATACAGCTCACAATCACATATAACATTGGGGAATTTGTACCAGTATATGACACAAGTTAATTCTCATTTTTAGCCACATCCCTACCCACCCACAAGCCCCCTCCCCTTATAAACATGCTCTTTCATTTTCTTTCCGAAGCATATTTATTCTTTCCCTTTATTACATTTCCACACCAAATTCCCTTTGATATTTCCTATTTTACAAAAACTGTCATACATTCTAGAGCTCACTTACATCTACAGGTTCTTATACTAGAGAAAAGATACGGTATTTACATATCTGGGATCTATTTATTTCACTTATTAGTGTGTCCTTCAGGTGTATCCATTTGCACATAAATGAATGAATCTTGTCATTCTTTATGGCAGAATAACACTTCATTTTACAAAAAAACCACATCTTCTTTATCCAGTTTCCCCAGTGGATGAACATTTGGGTTGTTTCCAAGATTGGGCTATCACAAACTGAGCTGCTATGAACAAGGGTGTACATATGTCTTTCCAATGTGACTTTTAAAATTCCTTTCAGTATAATCCTAGCAGAGGAACAGCAGGTTAAAATGGGACCTCTAATCCTACTTTTCTGAGGAATCTCCACACTGATCTCCACAATGGTTGTATAAGTTTACAATCTCACCAACAGTGGAGAAGGGTTCATTTCTCCCCACAGCCTCACCAGCATTTATTGTTGGTTGATTTTTCAATAGCAGCCATTCTTTGTGGTGTGAGATGAAATCTCAGTGTTGTGTTCATCTGCATCTCTCAAGTGGCCAGTGATGTTGAACATTTCTTCATATGCTTCTTGGCTGCTTTGACTTCTGCCTCTGAGAAGTGTCTGTTCATTTCAGATGCCCATTTTTGAATTGGGTCTTTAAACTTGGGGGGACTGATTTGTTTAAGTTCTTTATATACTGTAGATAGTAGCCCTTCATCTGACAAAGAGCTAGTAAAGATCTTTTTACCATGTTGTTGGTTGTCTTTTAGTGGTACCAGTGGTTTCTCTTGCTGTGCAGAAGCTTTTTCGAAGTATGAGATTCCATTTGTTGATTCTTTCTGCTAGTTATCATGCTATAGAGGTTTTATTAATAAAGTCTCTGCCTAAGCCAATGTCTCCAAGAGTTTTATCTAACCTATTTTGCAGCAGGTTTATTGTTTCTGTTTTAATGTTTAAGTCTTGAATCCATTGTGATTTCAGTTTTGTACATGGTGAAAGAGATAGGTCTAGCTTTAGTTTTTGGCAGGTTAAAACCCAGTTTTTCCAGCACCATATGTTAAAGAGGCTGTCTTTCCTCCATTGAGGATGTTTGGCTCCTTTGTCAAAGATAAGGTGGCTTAGTGTATCTGGATTGTTTCTGAATCTTCTAATCTATTCCACTGGTCCTCGAGTCTGTTACTTTGTCAGTACCATGCAGTTTTTATCACAATGGCTTTATAGTAGAGTTTTAAGTTGGGGATTGTAATACCCCCTACTATGTCCTGGTTGCTTAGAATTGCTTTTGCTATTCTAGGTCTCTTGTGGTTCCAGATGAATTTTTGGATTATTTTCTCGAGCTCTGTGAAGAATAGTGTTGGGATTTCAATTGGAATTGCATAGTAGTTGTGGGAGTATAGCCATTTTGACAATGTTGGTTCTCCCTACCCAGGAACAAGGGATGTCTTTTCACTTTCTGATCTCCTTTTCTATCTCCTTTTTCAGAGTCCTATAGTTTTCAGAGTAGAGATCTTTCACCTTCTTTGTTAGATTGATTCCTAGATATTTCATTTTTCTGGGTGCTACTGTGAAAGGGATTGACTCACCAGTTTCTCCTTCAGTGAGTTACATCCCTTTATTTAAATAAGGCATGTACTCCTTTTCTAAGAATGGCCAAAGTCTTAACAGTTTTATCATTGCTGGAAAGTGTAAGTAGCAAGTCTCTTGAGATTTAAAGCAAATTCTTAGCTATGAGTCCCTCTACAAATGAAAAGTGAGGAAATTAAACACTTCTAACATACAGTGGCACAAGATAAACCTTTCCAATCCAAAAGGTGCAAAGAGGGGGAAAGAAAGGAATGGGAACAAAACAAGCTCAAAATCCAACAGGGAAAACATTAAATTTTATGGTTCTACTTTAACATCCTCAGCGATCTGTGGCATTCCGAAGGGCTTGAGTGGCTCTGCCCCAATTACACTTCTAGTGGTTGTAGCTCATTTGGGAGACTCTGCAACAAGAAAAGACCCAGATGGGGAGAACTCCCTGGCTTTTTTTTTTATAGTATCAGAATAAGAACTAAAAAGCAAGAGAAACACAGCTTGAGCATGGAGCTATCTCAAGGCTAGGCAGTTTTTTTTTTTTTTTTTTTTTTTTTTTTGAGACAGGGTCTCGCTTTGTAGTTCAGGCTGGCTCTGAGCTCACTATGTAGTCCAGGCAAGCCTCGAACTCAGCAATCCTCCTGTCTCTGCCTCCTGAGTGCTGGGATTACAGGCGTAAGCCACCACGCCCGGCAAGACTAGGCAGTTTTTCTTGAGAGGAAATGAAGAACACTGGCCACTACTGTACTAATCTAAACTTCTTGTTGTTCAATCATTTGATTGACACACAGCCTGTGTGTTTCTCTCACACCGTTTAATTTACCTCTCATAGAACCTGTATACTTTTTGGCTCCCAGTTTAATAATGTGTGTGCTTTTGCCACACATTACCGCAATTCACTCCTCATAGAGCCTGTCATGGCACTTGGTGGAGGGCTGTGTATGTAGGTGCCTGCTTGGCCCCAAGACCTGAAAGACGAACAGAGATGGAGTCATGCTAGCCCTGAGTAGGAAGACTTTCCCTCCCGCTGTATCCTTCCAGCCGTGGTTACTGACAAAGTAACCATAGGGACTCCAAACCTGAACATCAGAAATATGTATAGAGAGATTAATTTTGATTTTAAAAGATCTTACTTTGATTTGGTCTTAAATGCTCAATGGAAATGTATAATCAAAAATGGCAATGTGGAGAATAATACTGACATAAAATGAACAGCTAGGCTAGATAATAAAAAGGGGCTTCATATACTGTACCCCCCTTCTGATCCTCCCAAAAGTGTCCTTTGTCCTCTCAGGATATTGACATTATGTTGTTGTAATGAACTTTCATGTATCTGTCAGGTAAAGTTGTAGTTTCTTGAAAAGTGTGCCTACAAAAATGAGGATATAAATATTCCAGCTACTGAGCTTTGTTACATTCATGGTACAAATTAACTCTGTTGTCAACCCCAGGGTTCGTGTCTGTATTATCTGAAGCCAGTTACTTTAAAGAGCCTTCTACAACACAGAGCCTCATTACCGGTTCTAAGCCTGTAGTAAAAGAAAATAATGGCTTGATGATCATGAATACCATATTTTATTTAGTGTATTCATTTGCCATGATTATAATTAAAATAGAAAGACATGAAATTTCCCATTAACAAAACAGGGAGAAATTTTTATTCTCTTATATTTAAATAAACACCTCAAAATGAGGTCAGTGTTAAAGATAAATGCTTATATCAAATATTACTAACTTCTACCAATTTTAAAATCACTATTAATCAACATTCTGATTTTAACTTCAGGGTCCTGCTTGTTTAACATGATTGTAAAATGAAGCGTAAGTGTCAATAATGTCTTAATATTCCTGTGCTATTTTCCAGACTACAAGAGGAAGATGGTTCATTGAATAACAAAACCCATCTTTCTTTTTGGTCAGTCAGGATGACAGTTGGATTCCTGGATAGGCAGGCTCTTTGTCTTTCCTCAGCCTAAATAAGTTTTAAAAGACAGACTGTGAGGTCTTCTACATCCCTTAAAAGTAAGGGATTAAAGTCTTCTGGATGAAGTAGGGCAGAAGAAATAAAACATAGGCAAAGAGGAGATGAGACACCTCTTTTTAGCTTTAAGTAGTTTTCCTCTATCAATAGACCATTAATATTCTATGAATGGGCCATCCTGCATCGTCCACTGAACCAAGACTAAGACTACAGACTGTCAAATTCCACAGATTTTCACTGCCAAAAACACACAAATCTCCCCAGCTCTAAGTTGTAGTGTGCCCTCTCTCTCTTAAAGACCCACATTTTATTTCTTTGCACTTGTGCCTTTTAATCTCTGTGTAATAAAACCCTTCCTGTGCCTGTCACTGACTAGTTCTGTCTGTGACAGGAGCTGGCAGGCCCATAAAATTATTGCATAAGAAGGATGGGATAGGTTCCTTATCTCAGCTTGGATGGCCACCTCAGACCTTCTCTGGTGACAGTTCTACCAGATGTCACCGAAGGACTAAGCTAGTGAGCTGAATGAGCTATTTTAGTAACTTCTTTTTTGTTTACAAGTTTTAAAAAATAATTTAAAATTTTGACTCTCTGTTATCTTCAGGAAAATCATTAAAAATAAGGAAGACACCAACCACAGAGAATGTACATTTTTCAAAGTTCTAGTTTCAACCAGAATATCAATATATTATCACTAGCAACAACTAGTCTGTTATTTTTCTGGTCCTGCTTCACATGTTACATTTCAAGAAAATATCAAACACCTGCCCAAGTCAGCTATTCTTCAGGCATGCTTTGAAGTATAACCACAGAGTTTGAAGACAAAGCAGGTGGGTCAGCTCTCACTTCCCACAATGCCACCGCACTGTCCCGAATACCTCAGCACACATAGCACCCCACAGGTCAACTGTTTCACCACACAAAATGATAAAGGTGACCCATACACAGAGACCACTAGCAACAATTTGAGGCCCTAGACTTTACTGAGTTAAAATGACAGCTATTGGGCTGGAGATTTAGCTCAGTGGTTCCAGCACCTGCCTCGCAAGTGCAAGGTCCTGAGTTCCATCCCCAGTAACCACATACAATGCTGAGCGTGGTGGCTCACACCCACCAGCAATCAATACCACATACCACAGTGCCGGGTGTGGTGGCTCACGCCTGTAATCCCAACACTCGGGAGGCAGAGACAGGAGGATTGCTGAGTTCGAGGCTTGCCTGAGCTACATAGTGAGCTCAGGGCCAGCCTGAACTACAAAGCGAGACCCTGTCTCTAAAAAAAAAGTTATTGTCAGTGAAGGAATGCTTATGACCCATCAAATCTTTTAATATTTTCTTTGTCCCTCTTGGGTGAAAACCCAGGAGGACAGGACATGCTAAGCATGGCAGCTACACTAAGGCACATCCCTGCTCCCTTGTCTTAACTTTAAAGTGATGTCATTTTTATTACATATGTTTATTGACAAATTTGAATAGATATGCCTTGGGGTTTTTTACATTATCAGTTATTTTTTTCATGAATTGAAACTTTATTTAAAGAAAATGTTTTAAAGTTGACTATTTCTTGTTGTCTTGCAAAGTACATGGATGTTTTAACTTGGTGTATTATCTTAATGGGTATTTTGATACTGAGTCAGGCCTGAGCTCCTGGAATAAACTTTATGTGTTCCAAATGTTTTTTATTATGTTTTTATTTAATTTGTGAGAGGTAAATGAATTCTCATGTTTCCAAATTCAAAGGTTCCATGAAAAGTTGCCCCTTTGTCTTAACTAGCCAACCTCCCAGTTCTTTTTCCTGGAGTCTGAATTATTTTTTCTATGTAAACAAATACACACAAATACCAACATATCCGGATTCCTATTTTCTTTGTAGAGGGACATTTGACAAATTGGGTAATTTCTGGAGAAAGAAGATGTATTGTCTCACTATTCTGAGTTTTTAAGGAATCTTTTTCAAAAAGATATAGCAGAAAACAGAAAAAGTAAAATACTATTTTTTAAAATAACATGAATTTCTTATTCAAAAGTCAACCATGTTTTATAATTTTCAAATTAAAACATGGGTTTTCTTTGGTTCTTGTCTGACCCAGACCTGCCTCCAGACTTTTCTCCAGAATCCTCTAATCTACACTTGTTCCCACCAGCAACCCCCTCCTTCTGTACTTCCTTAACTTTCCCTTCATTCCTTCCTTTATTCACCACCACTGCCTCTATTGTTCACACAGAATATATAAATTCAGCTTTGAAACATGTATGAAATACTCTAGGGGGACTTTTGTCATTAATTTGATTGATGCGCATTAGGACTTGTTTTCTTGTAGCAGGAAGAAGTTCTGACTCATCACAATCAACCCTGACACACTGTGGCATTGTATTACAGCGTTATTAACTTTTGCACTCTGAAAATGTAGCGCTGTGTCATCGTTACCCAGTATCCATTTCTCATAGATGACACAAACAATCACTGATGGATAGCAGCTTCACCTCAATGGCCTGAATAGGAAGTTTCTTCTCCCCCATGCCTTTCTGTCTCCTGCTGCAGCACTTGAAATTCCCCGATACTTGTTGTCACAGGTTGACTGTGTTTCCATGAAATTCATGTGTTGAAGTCCCTACCCCTAGTATGTTTGCATGTGGCTGTGTTTAGAAACAGGGCCTTTAAAAGTAATGGAGTTAAATTTGAGTTAACATTATCCTATGCCAACCTGACTTGTATCCTATAAGAAGAGACGAGGACACAGACAATATAGACAAGGTGACCATGTGAGGAAACAG
>PVIC010033990.1:0-19843 GCA_004025085.1 Thryonomys swinderianus
AGACCCTGTCTAAAAAAAAAAAAAAAAAGGTTGAAGCCCTTGGAATCCCTTTTTTTTGAATGGGAGAATTTTTTTTTTTTTTTTTTTTTTTTTTTTTGAGACAAGGTCTCACTTTGTAGTTCAGGCTGGCCCTGAGCTCCTTATGTAGCCCAGGCAAGCCTCAAACTCAGCAATCCTCCTGCCTCTGTCTCCCGAGTGCTGGGATTACAGGCGTGAACCACCACGCCTGGCTAGAATTCATTTTTAATTTGAGATAAATTCTTGGCTTTAAAATATAAACAAGAATCCACTTTGCTGTTTTGAAATTTCCACCAGTAATCTTATATTCTGCTGGGCCTAGGGGCACATACCTATAATGCAAGTACTCTGGGAGGCTGAGACAAGAGGGTAACAAGTTCAAACCTAGCTTGGGCAATTTAGCAACTTAGCAAGACCTTATCCCTAATTCAAAGCTCAGTGTGAAGGCCTGGGTTCAATCCCTAATATTAAATTAAATCCCTAATATTTTTCTAGTTTCCTGATGGAGGTAGTACTGGTGCTGGCCCTGTCTGTACTTCAATATCTTCCTACTTCCGCCTGTACTGTTCTAAGTTTCAGGGAAGCTGGATCCTGAATGCTACATTTTTAAGTTCTCTCCCAACTGGTGGCCAGCTGAGCTCCACTTAGAGCAAGACTGGAAAACAAAGAAGGAAAAAGCAAGGCAGCTCTCATTCTTGCTGTGGTCAACAGTCTCTCTTCCATATCCTCCATGCATTTTAGGATCCATGGGAAACTCCTGCCCTAATTCCTCTTTTTCTTGCTGCTCTGGCTTCCCTGAGCTCCAGTTTCGGTGCCTCCTCTTTGCCTCTGCAGTGTAAGATAGTAGTGGCTCGCTGATGTTGCTAATCTCCAGGATTTCATCTATCAGTTTGCTTTTGCTGTGAAACAAAATACCGCCAAACATAATAGCTGAAAACCTCCATTTATTTGCAGCTCACAATTCATGAGGTAGCAATTTAGGCTGAGATCATCTAGGCAGTTCTTCTGCTCATCTAAGCTGGGCACATTCATGCATCTGCAGGTAGCTGCCAACCCAGCAGAAGGATCTACTTTGGGAGCCGGCTGGCTGCCATTTGGGGCAATGGCGGCCCGCGTGTCTCTCACCATCCAACAGTCTGGCTCGGGTATGTTCAGTTGGCAACTGGTTCCAACAAAGAGAAAGGGAAGTTCCCAAGCACATCACTTCCTCCCAAAGGAAATTAGAAAACTGCCCAGATTTGAGGGATAAAAAATAGGCTCCACTTCGTGATGAGAGAGAAAAAGTGTGTTGCTGTTTTGCTGTCTACCACACCTCTTACTGTCTCCTCAGTCACCTGGACAGCCAAGGCCCCACATAAGTTCCCTGTGCATTGAATATTTGAAGTCATCACTATTTTTCTAGTAAGACCCTGTGTGTATGTTGGAATGTGTTTGATAACAGACTGTTACCATCAGTGACTCCATATTGCTTTATTCCTGTTCCCTCTTATATTTCCAGAATATGCCCTTCCCTTTGCATCTCTGTGAATTTGCTTGTTTTCTTAGGCTGGTTGCAGAACCAGCTGTTGACCATAAAACTACCTCAAAACAGGAATCTCCTGCCCTTGAGATAAGAGAACGCCATGCCAGGAGGTCTCTTCCCCCACTCAGCACTGAAACTGCCTGACTCAAACTCCTGGAAACTGCTGATTTCTTTATCCAACCCCTAACTTGATCCTCACATAAATATCCCACTACTTCCCCAAAGTCTTGGCAGGTAGGACCCAAGACATTAAAGTGGCTGCCCCTTCCAAGCTGCCAATATTCTCGGTATAACCTATTCACTTTCTCCCCAACACACGTCACTTGGGCATTGGTTTTTCTGTGGATTGACCTTGTGAACCTGAGGTCAGTAACAACTGGGGTCTGAGAAAGCAGAAAAATTCATCCCTAATGTGGTTCCCTTCAATCCAAAGCCTTCTGTGATAAATACCACCAGTCTAAACTCCTTTAAAATTAGTCAGCTTGACAATATATGTGTTCATTAAGGATGACCTGAGTGTATGCACATGGTAGGCAAGATGCTAGGTATTAGTGAGTATGGGAGAGTGGAGGTAATGCAGAGTTGACCAAGGCATGGCACTGCATGGTAATACCTGCAGACTATGTAATGTGTGTAGTGCCTGAAGAGCCAGACACATCGTGCTGCACAGGGCTTGCTAGGATGATGAGGAGGAAGAGGATAACTATGGTTCCTAATGTGTAAAGGAGATAAAGATTTTAATGTGTGTGTGTCTGTCTGTCTCACAGTCTGTCTATCTGCTGGAGATTAAACCCAAGGCCTTTTGCATACCAGGCAAGTCCTCTACCATGAAGCTACATCCCTGGCCCTTCTTATGTTTTTTTTATTTGGAGAAAGTTCTCTCCACATTGTCAGGCCAGAACTGAAGTTACCATCCTCCTGCCTCAGCCTCCTAAGTAACATAGCTGAGTTCACACACATGTGCCACCATGCCCAGAGGAGTTGTTGGTCTGTCTACAACCTAGGAAATAAGTGCCAGGAAAGTTAGAGCCTTCCTCTGCGTTGCTCACCATTCTGTATCTATTGCTTGACGGAAGACCAGCACATGGTAGCTGCTAAGTATTCGTTGGAGCCATGAATAAAAGATGGGTACACAATGCTAACAGATGAGAAAAAAGTTAATTTTGAGAGTAGGAGACAGCATCACAAACAGGTGAGTTATAAAATGTATCCTAAGAAAGAGCTGTCATATTTTGGCAGGCAGAGAAAAGGCCTGGAAAGAAGATTAGTGTGTGATCACAACAAATGTGGGAAGCAGTAGAAGCGCATGTTGAGTTCTGGGAGGGATGGTGCGAGCCTCTTGGGGTCACCCCGGTGGTTGCAGCCCACACGTGTACCCTCCCTGCATAATAGAGTTATTTCACTGAATACTCAGAAAGAGAACTGAAGCCTGAATCATTCATAGTTGGAAAAAGACAATTTCATTGACCTTTAGGCTGCTGAGAAAAGTGCCCCCCAAAAAATGGGAGCAGGCAGTAAAACACGGATGGGTACAAAGTGAGTTTGGTCAAATGTGTTCCTGTGCTTTGACTGTTTTTTAATACACACCCAGAGGGTGCTGCAACAAATCCCTTTAAAACTCTAAGCAACCACACAGGGGATAGAAATGCTTCCAGGGGAGCTCAGTAGAGAGGGATGCAGTGGGGAGGGGCAGAGTACTTAGGGACCTTCACTGAGCCTCTTGCTGCTTCTCAAACAGCAGTAACAAAACTTCTCGGGCCAGAGGGTTAGCTCAATGGTTCCAGTGCCTGTCTCACAAGCGCAAGGTCCTGAGTTCAATCCCCGGTAACCACATATAATGCTGGGCGTGGAGACTCACGTCCACCAACAATCAACACCACATACCACAATGCCGGGCGTGGTGGCTCACACCTGTAATCTCAGCACTCGGGAGGCAGAGACAGGAGGATTGCTGAGTTTGCGGCGGCTTGCCAGGGCACCATAGTGAGCTCAGGGCCAGCCTGAACTACAAAGTGAGACCCTGTCTCAAAAAAAAAAAAAAAAAACTTCTCTTACCAGGGCTGGCCTGGGAAGCCAGAGAAGCTCAGAAAGAGCAATGTACTCAGGCCGGGCGTGGTGGCTCATGCCTGTAATCCCAGCACTTGGGAGGCAGAGGCAGGAGGATTGCTGAGTTCCAGGCTTGCCTGGGCTACATAGTGAGCTCAGGGCCAGCTTGAACTACAAAGCGAGACCTGTCTCAAAAAAAAAAAAAAAAAAAAAGAACAATGTACTCAGGTCAGCAGCTGCCCACTGGAAGGGCTTCTTGCTCTATCTTCCCATTGGACTAATCAGGCAGGAAGGAGGTGAAGTCATTCAAAGGGATAGAAACACAGTGGTTTCACTGGTACTTCATGTTCAAGGTAATTCAGTCTTAAATTCTCACCAGTGATGCATAATCTTAGAGTGGTGCTCAACTCTAGTTTTCTCCCTGAGGCCAGAAATGAAAGGCTTCTCTTCACCCTCTGAACACTTGCTGGGATGAGTCGACAGTCAACAGGTTAAATAGGAGGAAAAGATGTACATATTTTAATATGGATGTGGGGGTAGGAAAGCATAGCATGGGAATCATACACAAACCGTGAGCCTCAAAAAGCAGATGAGACAGTTGGAACTCAAATACTCCCTTCTAGGGAAAGGGCAGGATGGCAGGCAACTTTAGAGATTAATAAATTATTTTTCAAAGAATACAGTAGGCTTGGAAAAACTTGTCATGTCCTGGGACAAAGTTCATTAAGGGCACAGAACAGACTTAGCAATGTAAATAGGTCTCTTTGAAATACTGAGTGGAGTTAAAATAGAAAACAATAGTGTCACAAAAGTCCATCCAGGTCTGTTGACAGACATTAGTCTTGCTCTCCGTGATATGACGTTAGTTAATAAAACCTAGAAGCAATTTTTTTCTTCCTTGGTGGATCTGGGCTAAGCAGATACCACAGAAAATCTTCTTCCAGCACCTGCTGGTCTCTAAACTCCTTTAATTTAAAGCAATCAGTACACCAGATGCCATATTTTGGTTGACAGTCTCTGGACCTCTTCACCCCCTAAGCTGCCAGACTCTACCTATTCTTTTATTTTTCCCATATTTTTTATTACAGTAAAACACACATAACATAAAATCTACTGTCTTAGAGAAAAGAAAACCAAAACTAACAAAATTTACCATCTTAATAATTTCAAGTGTACAAGTTCAAGAATATTAAATACATTCATCGTGTACAGCCATCACCCACTTCTATCGCCAAAGCTCTATCTGGTAGGACTGAAACTTTATGAACATTAAACAACAACTCCCCATTTCCCCTCCCTCCAGCCACTGGTGCCATCGTTCCACTCTCTGAACCTCTGAATTGGATTATTCTGACAACTTCGTGCAGTTTTTCTTTTTATGGCAGGCTTATTTCACTCCACTAGACATCCCTGTTTCAGATGCTCTCAGTAATACAACTATGAAGGTGGCACACATTTCCCATGAACACCCTGCTCTCAGTTCATATGCGTGTACAGTAGACACAAAAAGTCAGAAGCTATTGATTCTTTCTAGTGTCCTGCTACTGCCTTTAAAAGTGAGAGTAGCTATTCCAAAGGTTAGAAGAGATTCACTCTTTGGGGAGGAGGTGGGCTGTTCTAATCTCAGACTGGGCAACAGAAAACTAAAAATGAAAAGTGAGATGATGTAAAGGACAGAGAACATAACGCAGCATGGATGGCTCCAGTGCCCAACATTTCTTGTGGCAAGCATGGGTGGGGTTCCTTCAGGCACACAGAGGGTCTCCCGCAGCTGAGCTAATGGGTTTGGTAGGAGGGTTCTTTCATAGAAGATCATCTCTAGAGCAGATTTCCAATACTGTCCTCTCAGAAGGCCTAGCTACCCAAACTTTTTATTTACATGATTCCCACATGATGCCCATTTCCTCATTGCAAAGGCTATTACAAGGCAAGAAGGAACTACCATGAAAAAATAAAGCCATGAACATGAAAGTGACCTTCAAAAGAGAAGACCTGCTTCGTGATTTTTTTTTTTTTTTTTTTTTTTTTGCTTTTTGGAGACAGGGTCTCGCTTTGTAGTTCAGGCTGGCCCTGAGCTCACTATGGTACCCAGGCAAGCCGCCGTGAACTCAGCAATCCTCCTGTCTCTGCCTCCCGAGTGCTGGGATGACAGGCGTGAGCCACCACGTCCGGCATTTGCTTCATGAATTTTTAATGTAAATAGAAACAGGAAAGGACAGATTAGTTATAGGAGAAAAAACAAATAAGTGACTTAAAGGATGAGCTCAAGAAATCTTCCAGAATCTCTTTATTTCTTTCAGAAGAAAAAGATAAAAGTTGTGAGCAAAGAGATGAAACATAAAAGATAGATATATGACACCCAAAAACAAATACTACATCTTTCAGAAGATGAGAACAGAAAAGCCAAAATTATAGCCATCAACAATTCAGCACAGATTGCACAAAAACAAATTTGAAAATCAGAGGTACCAGGTTTGACTCTACTCTCAGCCACTTCGGTAACTTCCTCAACCTCACTATTTTGGTGTCTTGGGTCCGTGAAGTGGGTTATAACAGCATTACTGACCTATTAGGGTCGTGGGGAAATCGTGCGAGGTGGTGTTTGTAAAGCAACTTTTGAGAAGCTTTAACACATACAAACATCCAGTTGTGTCCCTTCAAAATTCCTGTGCTAAAACTTTAACACCTAACACCCTAGATGTGACTCCCTGGAACAAGACCTTTCAAGAGGTGACTAAAGTGAGGCCATTAACCATGGGCCCAAATCCAGTCCATATATGTATAAGGAGGAGTTCACGACACGCAGAGACATGGAACACACGCAGAGGGGCCTCCCAACTGCGACGAACTGTGTTTCTACTGGTGAAGCCCTCAGTCTGCATATTGTGATATGACAACACTAGCAAGCAAACGTGTCACCAACCGCTATTATTTTGAAGTCCAGATGCAGGACTAAAAACAAAGGTGGCCTCAGTCTCCCATTCCAAAAATTCTCCCAGGTACAACTGCCTAGAGGAAGCAGAATCCACGCTCCTTTCCCGGCGCGCCGCACTGGCTGACACGCTATGGAAACCATTGTGGTGTGACTCACACTGTTTCTGGTTTCAGCATAGGGTGAAGAACTCCGGGGAGTGAAACCATCAGACAATTTCGATGACTCAACAGCAGGGAAGTCCCTGTGGGCCTAAGACCTGCTCTGTGTTCCAGTCCCCAGCTTCTTTGGGCATGCTGAGAGCAAGTCACCCCCAAATAATGAGGCTTTCCAAATCACAAAAATTGCTTTCCCATCCTCCACTTGAATGTCAGAAGGTCACATTCCACCAAAGGATACCCCAGATGTGGTTTTAAAATAGTCCTTTCAGAAGCCCACAATTAAAACCTAATTACACATTCTTGCCAATTAGAGGAGTTGCCCTTCCTCAGAATGGCAGAGTCCCCAAAAACTCACAGCCTGAAAAAAAGGTTGTTTGAGCTCTCTTTCTCCCCCAGCTACCTGCTCTTCTCCCAGTGGCAGATAGCTTATAAACCTCTGCCATTGTTGTTATTTTAATGTTATTTTAACCTCTGGACCTGATAAGTTACCTATAACACAATGCTGATAACACCTGTTGCTTGAAGGATCAAATGAGATCATTCATTCAAACAATATTTATTGAGTTATCTCCTAGGCATTCATTCTTTCATTCAACAAACATTTATTGAAATCTGCTATATACCAGCTCCCCGGGGATATATTACTGAATAATATCCACAGGGTCTCAGCTCACCTAGAGCTTAGTGCCTAGGAAGTAGACGAAGCACAGGTGACAAGCAAGGTAACCTCAGGTGTATGGGAAGCAAAGCACAATGACAAAATAGAAAAAGAAAAGTCCAAGGTTATGATCACTGAAGGCTCCTCCTAGGAGGCCTGAATGAAAGACTGGGTGTGGGAGCAGCTGGGGAAAGGACATGTTACCAGAGCAAAGCAAAGGGAGATTCTGGTTCAGCAGTTCTGGAAGGAGAGTTGAATTTAAAGAACAGGAAGGAAGGCAGCTGGGGAGAGAATGAGGAGTCAAGCTTAGACTGGAGAGGGAAACAGAGCCCAGATCACTAGAGCTTAAGTACTGTACTAGATCAGAGGTCTTAGACACAGACCAAAAGAGCAAAAGACCAAAATGTAGCCTCAGCTAAGCCAGAGGATATGCACAAACAGCACATGTCTATAATTCCAGCCCTTGAGAGGCTGAAGCAGGAAGACCACCAAGGTGGAAGTCTAACTGGACTACAGAGTAAGACTTCATTTCAAAGAAAACTGACAGATAAACATGAACTCTGAGAGAAAAAAGGCAGATAAATAGGGCTCCTTGGTAGTGGCCAATTAATTCTGCACGTGATATAATGATTCTGAAGACTGCACACTAGAATCACCCAGGAAGTTTTAACAAGTATTGATGTTGGGCCTCCAGCTCCAGTGATTCTGATACAACTGGGCTGGGTTCTAACTGAAAATACAGAAGGCAGTACAAACTGGGGGCGTTCATGGGCACTGGGTGTCAAACAGGAAAGAGGGCGTGACCTATAGTCTATTGAAGAAAGGTCACTCTGGCCGCCACGCACAAGACCTCCCACCACAGCGCCAGCGTTTCGCTGATGCCCAGCATTTTCTTCCTGCCTCCCAGTGTGCTGATAGCCCTCATCCGTCTGGAATCTCTGCACACTGCAGAGAAAAGGCCCAACCACGTACTGAAAAAGAAGCATCTCTCCAGAGCTGCCTCAGCTGGTAGCTGTTCGTCTCTTTCCCTGTTCCTGGAGCTGTCCACCCATCCCCCGAGGGACTCAGCGCCTCCAGCCCTGTGTTTTCCTGGTCCACTCTCTGCACTTTCTGTGACAGCCTCAGGGACCCCCAGCCCCCAGGAGAGCGTTTGCAAGGAATATGCAGAAGCAAGTTGGTGAGTTTATTTTGATGAAATACAATAATTATCATGCTTAGCAGCTGTTGCTATTTAAAATAAGAAAAACCTGGGCTTGAATTTAAACTGTTTGGTAAAGCATGTGCCTCACCAATCTGGTCCAACAAAATCAGACATTATGAGATCCACAGAACTAGAGCTTGTTACAGGAAGTTAAGATGCAAATCATATTTTGTTTCAAATGAACCCGATGAATGCATAATTTTCCACAAAGAAATACTTTTGTGTCAGGATCCTTTTGCCAAGAACTGAAGTTCTGGGTCTGCAGCTGTTAGCAGCGTCTGATTGTCCATTTCAAACTGTGGGGAATTCTGCTTTCCTAAGGGAGATTTGGAGCAAAGGCAGGAAGAGGACAGAGATTGTCAATTGTCTTCCAGAATTTTCCCCATGAAACCCATCTGTGCCACCCCGACAACTAGGTTTGTTCTCAGACTTTGCAGAGACAGGACCCCAAGTTGAATTAACAACATTCCCAACTTACTGGACATCCAGAGTGGGCTTTATTTTCCTTCTTCCCCAGCACCTTCCCTGAGCTTGGAGTCATTCATTCTACCTGTCAGGAGTTCTTCAATTGCAAATGGCAGAAACCCTAATGCAAATAAATAAAAAAACTGCAAGATAAATTATTTGCTCTTATAACTGGAAAGCCCTGTTTAAGGTGACCAAAGTAGGAACTAGTCACAGACAAGTAGAAGGATTAAAGAGCAGACCTCTGGGTCTTACACTGGCTTCCAGGGATTCACTCACAAGGCACCTGTTTTCCCATTGTGCATTTTTCTTCAGATACAGAAATGGCTGACTGAGGACTGAGTTGACTTCAGCTTAATCGGTATGGTGGAAAGAATGAAGCGCAAGAGGAAGACACTGGATTCAATGATCTCCCCCAAGACAGGTCCAAGATGAGGAGAGAAGCACCAGACAGGAACAGGTGAGGTGGAAGCACTGCGATGAGGGATCATTACAGTTAATGCTGGGAGTGTCAGGAGCAAAAGACTTGGAAGAATAAGAGATGGCAGACACCAAGAATAGGAGAGGACAGATCCTGAGGCAAATGTCTGCAGTCTTGCACACTCCATTTTCCATGGAGGAAATAATTTTTCATTTGGTCTGCTGGTGGGATAGTAAGTGAAGAAACAGTGTTCAGGAAAACTCCCCCTGCTACAGTTGGAGTATGGCTTCTCCCCCGCAAACTCACGTTGAAGCTTAGTTCCCAAGTAACCATGATGAGAAGAGACAGGATTTAAATAGGTATTTGGTTCATAAAACCAGAGCCTGTGGGAAGGGACCCGGGCCATTCTTGAGGGACTGTGTCATTTCTCATAGGGGATGAATGAGTTCTTGATCTCACCAGAGTGGGAACAAATTAGTAATCATGACTCCACACAGTGGAGCCACACCTCATACTTTATCTCCTCTGTGGTTTTTCACTCTCCCTCCATTTTTCTGCCAGGGCACGACGCAGCACGTGGCTCTTACCAGACACAGCTGCCCAACCTTGGACGTCCAACCTCCAAAACTGTGAGGTACTGACAGGAGGATAAAGAGGCTGGATCACTAGAGAAACAGAAATCTCAGGTTTCCCAGCAGATGGACCCAAACCCCAAGCAGAGGCCAAGGCATACACCCCCCCTTTTGGAATAACTCACCCTAAATATGTGGAACTTCAAGAACTGCATAAAACACATTCTGAACAGAACACTTGAACCCCAAGATTCAGAAGGAGAAAAGGAAATCGCTCCAGAAAAGATAAACTTGAAGAAAGAAGAATTTCGCAGTCCTTGGGAGCCAGTGGTAGATTTGAGTGCCCTGTTAAAAAGGAAACGGTTGGAAAGCCAGGCTGTGGAAAAGGACAGGCAAGGCTGTGGAAGAGCAGGATGTCCAGAAGGCCGAGGAACTCAGAAACCAGCCAGGTGGTATGAAAATTGCCAAAGCAGTTGCCTGCCACCAGGCTGTAAAAGCCAAAGAGGGGGCTGAGAACTCAAAGGTGCTCAAAAAAAGATGAAAATTGCACAGGAGCTCAAAGCAAAGAAGAGATGGGAAGCCACAAGCAACACAGCATGCAGTGACTGGGCAGAATTCTTCAAGACATGTAGGCTTGCATGCTGAATTTACAGGACAGATTTTTCTGCCCAGATTAAATACATTGGGAAATTGATAGAAGTAGAAAAAAGTAAGCATAAATTTTGGGAGTTATCAACTCTTTCAAGATTCTTTTCCTAAGTAGTTCATCCTATTGGAGTGAATGTAATGAAATATTTTGTCAGTTACATAAGAAATCTAAGCATGCATACAGAAAAAGAAGATAAAATTTTATTTATTTTTATAGACTACAGTATGAAATCAATTTTTCCTTTTTTCTGTTTGGTATAGCACAGTCTGAGATCCTGTACTTTCTTATCTGTTTTTGACATGACTGCACTTTTTCTGGAATTATATTTTTAAAACTAGCTTTCACATGCCGGGCATGGTGGCTCACACCTGTAATCCTAGTACTCAAAAGGCAGAGGCAGGAGGATTGCCATGCATTCAAGGCTAACTGGGCTACATAATGAGCTCAGGGCCAGCCTGAATTACCCAGGGAGACCCCGTCTCAAAAAAATAAAAATAAATAAGATTGGCTTTTGTTTAAAAAGAGTTAGTCATAAGTGCAAAAAAGTCTCAGTTGGTGCTGTCTTTCCAAATGACTGTAATGACCTTAATCCTGTAAAAACAATTATTGGTTCTTTATTAGGAAAAAATTAATTTCCCAGCTTCAAGTATTCTACTATAACAACAGCAACAAAACCAACACTAAGACATCTATACAAGAGTATTTTTTTTAAAAACCCTAGTTCTTGCTTGAGGAAAATAGAAAAAGAAGTTGGCATGAAACAAAGGGAAGGAATGGTAAATCAGACCGTAGAACTAAGTCAACCGCAAGTTCTGAGTGGAACAGGAGAAAGAGAAATGAGAATCTTCCAGGAGATGTGGTCTTGGGAAGCAAGACAAGGAAAGCCCCTCTGGGACATCTTTGTGTGCATTATATGATGTAGAACACAACACACACTCCTTTTGTCGGTCTTCAGACCCATTCAGTAGGAACTGAAGTATTTATTGTGGTTCTTGGAGGATGGAGTTATATTTCTTCATACCTGTCATTGTGGCTTATGTCTGGGTGTCCCCTCAGAGCTTCATGCAGTCTTTTTCGGGGATGGCTGAATCTAGAGTATGTGAGCTGGGATTAAGGGCATGTGGTTACTAACCCACACATGTGATTGGTTTGGCACCACCCTTGTCCTAGGAGTCTGGGTGGGATAAGAGGGGCAGAAAGATGCCGTTAAGGTTACTTTGCTGATAAGGGGCTGAAACCTCCATGAACTGTGAGCTAAATGAGCCCCTCCCCCTTTTAACTTTGGCTGTTGGGTATTTTATCTCTGCTATGAGAGAAAAGTAATGAAGACACTTGTACTGAGAAATAGCCTCTAGGAGGTTTAACTTCTCTGTGGTTAGAGTAAGATGTACACCTGTAAGGATTTTCGTATGGAGTCCACTTGGGTTCAGGATATAGCTGGAGAAAAGGGGCTCGAGTGAGCAGAGAAGAAAGCCAAAAGAATCAAGAGGGTCAAAGAATTCTGAGGGTAAAATATTACATGAATAAGCCAGATGATGTCACTGGCTGCCAAACAAAAGACTGTGAACCAGGTCCCAAAGCCTTTAGTAAACGGAGGGGAGGGGATGATATGGTGTAATCAGAAGGCAGGAGCGTCAAAGGAGTGGGGATATTCACGTGCCTGTGGAAAAGGCCTAGGAATAAGGACTGTGCCTTCCCCACTTCTAACCAGGAATGAAATGGAGTGTGGAGAATGAAATGGAGTGTGGAAGAAACTGTACGACAAAGCAATCTCCTTCAAGAGAATTGAGTTTAAAACAGGTCTGTGGAAGTGCTGGAGGTGTTTTCATCTAGGTGCAGGGAGAGAGTTTAAGAGGGAAGAAATAGGGGCGTTTGGGATCTACAGAGTAGAGCAGAGAGGCTGGCTCTTCAGCCAATGGCCCCTTCCCACCTCCCACAAAACCTGTCTAACAACTGGGTTAGCCCTGTCTTTCCAGATTGGGGACCCACTTCCCCTGTTTCCCATGATAGCACAAATGACATTGTGTTCTTAATCTGTCTACTGTCTAGTGCTCTGGTTGGTGACTACTACACAGTGTGGGTTTGACCTCCCTTGCCATCTCTTGTGATGCAAGTCTAATATTTCTAGAGGAAGAGATTTTGGGAAGAGCATTCACTGCCCGAGTTTCTTTTGGAAGACTTGTCTGTAGGCAGATGATGGAAATTCAGAGAAAGCCCCTTCTTTTAGTTTCCCCAAATGCCCTCAGTCTGAAATCCAAGTTGGCACATTTGGGAGTGACATTTCTTGAACTCCTTCACTATCCACAAAGCCTCCATTGAGGACCCTGGGGTCAGAGAACGTGTGCCCTCTGAGATGAATGGCCCACAGAGGGTCGGATATGGGACTCAGAGCCCCCAACTCTATGAACGGATCCCTCCTGGCCTGGTTGCTCTGTCCTGGGAAGTAAACCTTAAGGAGAGATTCTTGCTCAAATCTACACTCCCGCATTAGGATTTGTTAGCTTCAAGTTCTAGCCTAAAAATACTCCTCACTGATATCAAGGACAAAACTTATAAACATGCAAGTGGTTATTACGGTTTAATCACAGGCTTGGTGGTAGTGACTCTTGGCAATCTCTCTGGGGCATTAACAAGAGCACAGTAAATATGTCACAGAGGTAGTATTTTTAGCCTCAACCACTCTTCCAGCCCAGACGGGAACATCCCTGCAGAAAAGGGCCTTGTGACTCCCCAGGCCCTACCCAGTCCTTGCTGCTCAGAAACTGCAGTTTTGAAAAAAGGAAAAGGGCAGGAGAGCACACACCTGTCCTGCCAGCAGCTCAGGGGCTGAGGCACGGTGACTAACCCTGTCAACTCCATGGAACTTGAAAAATCCAAGGAAATTAGCAAACTCATCTTCTGTGTCTTTGAAGATGCTTCCAAGAATGGCGAACTGAGGATCGACAGAGTGTCCCACCCTGAATGTGGGTAACACTACCCCACGGATCAGGGCAGTAGAACAAAAGCAAAAAGAGAAAGCAGGCTCCCCTGCCTTCCCAACAACCAGGTGAGCAGCTCTCCTTCCGCCTTGGTGTTTCTACCTCAACACAGGTCTAAAGCAATGGGCCAGCTGACCGTGGACAGAGCTTCTGAAACCAGGTAAACCTTTCTTCCATCAACCTGATTTTCTCAGGTATTGAGTCATAACAACAGAAAGCTGATGAACACAGAAGTTCAGAGCCATCTTAGGCAGCACAGCAAGGCCCTATTTCAAGAGAAAAGAAAAGAGAGTGACAGGGGAAGAAAAAGAGAAAGGGAAAAAAAGGAAAGAAAATCCTCGGGCTTCTGGATTACTTCAGGGTTGAGCCCCAGAGCTGCGACCCAACTTCAGAAACACCCCCTACTCTGACTTAGGTGGGTACCACGTGTTTGAAAAAAATGTATCTACTGTATCCTTTACAAAAGTGCTACTCACATTTACTGTGTGATGGCCTTGTTCCCTTTGCAGAAACAAAGGCTAAGACCCTGACTGGCCTGGCCACACCAATCAACAAAACAGCTTTACCCCTGTAAGCAGGGGCATGTGTCATACTCACCCCCGTACTCCAAGCGGACAGTCCTCTCCTGTCATACCACTCCGCTGTTAGAACAGTTTCTCTTCTGCTTTCTCTATTTTTGCCACTCTTTACATAAACTTTTATTCTGCACTGTATCCATCCTGACTCCCCCATTTTCTTCTAAAAGCCCCACATCTTTATCCTTCTCCAAGTGTGAGCAAGTCCTCAAAGGAGGCAGAAGATGGTTCTGTGGATCCTCCCCCTCCCTCAAACACCCCACGAGAGGCAAGAGGTAAAGACACAGTCTGCTGGAAGGCTGCAGGTGCTTCATATTTTCATCACCAGAAATGGGCAAAAGTTGTAATCCCAGCATTCTGAGAGGTTGAAGCAGGATAATGCAAGCACACACCCAGCCTGGGCAATTTAGCAACCTAGCAAGACTCTCTCTCAAAATAAATAAAAATCTTAAAATGGGCTGGGAATGTAGCTCAGTGAGAAGGCCCTGGGTTCAATCTGCAGTACAGGACTATGAAACAAAACAAAAGCAGGTAGAGGGTCATTATCTAAGGGGACATGAGGAGAAATAACAGGAAATAGCACTAAGTAACAAAGCAAAATATTACCCCTGTGTATAAATAACCAAAATATAGAGAATGGAGTAGATTAGGAGAGTAATGGCCAGGAGGGTAGCTCAGTGGTAGAGGACTTCAAAAATGACCAAGGTACTCTACATGTTTGTGTGTGTGTATAAATTTCTGAAAGCTAATACAGTTATTATGTATCACAAATATATACTCATTAAAAAAATAAGCAATTGCTACAGTTAAAAAAGAAGAAAAAGAGCCCTAGTCAGGGATCTCTGGAGCAATAGAATCGACAGAAAATTATGTGTGATCATGTGAGGGCCCAAGCAGATGGGCTCACGGGAACAAGGGAGGCTTGTCCACGGTGGCTGGCTGCATCCTGGACAGTCAGAGGAAGGGCTTCTCAGCCCAAGATATGGAAGCCCTAGCACCGGGAGGTCAAGGACACAGCACCCGTCCCAGCTGAAGGCCTGGAAACTGTGTGTGGAGTTGCCACAGTGTCACCTCGGGAGACTGAAGAAACTGAAGACCATCCTCCAAAGGCCGCAGTGAAGACCACAGTTCTGTGACAACGGGCACAGTTCCCACTTCCTTCCCAGCTGATGGCTGGCATCTCTCAATCCGTTCAAGGGGACACACAGCAAGTGCATTCATATGCTCTTACATACAAGGATAGCTTACTCCATCTTAGCTTTAGAGGGAAAAATAAAGGGAACAATGTTTCAAAGGGGAATAGTCATCAATATGTAGTTAAAAAAGCAGCAAGGCAGGCTGGGGAATTAGCTCAAGTGGTACCGCACCAAACCTTGGACAGTTGCACAAGGACAAGAGTTTGATCCCCAGTACTGCAAAAAAAAAAAAAAAATGAAAAAAAGCGACAGGGCAACAAAGGTAGTATTTTCTCATTTTTATATGAAACAAATATTTTCATTTTTGAAAAGTAAATACAATTAGATGATTTATAGAAAAAAAGCAGACCGGTATCCAGCTCTTCACAGTAGTTACCTCTGCAGAGGAGGCTATGTAAGAAGGGTTTTTATTTTTTATTTTATACTATCTGCATTTAAAGAAATTTATTAAAGTTGAGTGTGAATAATAAGATGCTAAAATATGATGGAGAGAGAATTAAAAGAACTGTGTTCTTAAGATGAAGTGTTTCTTTTGTTAAAGTCTCAATAAAACAAAGCTGAGATACAGAAGACAAAAATAGATGTGATTTTAAATAAAAAAATAAAAATCATTGCAAAGAAAGTTACAATCATTCCTTCGCAGCTTTTTGTTTTTAAAACACTCAAGGTGCAAAGTTAAAGATATAACAATACAGAAGAGAATATAATCTATATTGAAAGGAAATCTGTAGGAAAAAGAATAAGAAAACAAAGACCAAATTTGAAGATGTAAAATAAAGTGGAGGAAGCCAGCTGCTGAAAGCAGGTAAGATTGAAGCCAACACAGCCTCTGTCTGGCTTCCTTCACTGCAAGTGTCTTTCAAATTACTCCTCATCCTGAAAGCACCCAGTTCTTTGTCCCTTCACCTAGCGTCTCCAAGGCTCCGGCTTCCATCCTAGGGTGGTTCTCGGTGAACCACCACTGTGAAGGCCAGGAACAGCTCGCCAGTCAGTGGAGACCTCTCAGCCCAGCGGGGCTTGTGGCGGGGCCGGGTCCCAAGCTGCTGGGAGGCCTCCTGCCTTTTGTAGTGGAACCGGCTTTGTGGCACTTCCTCCAGTCTCACCTCGCCTGCTCTCTCTGGAGCTGGGTGGGGCCAAGCCAGGTTCCCAGCACCTCAGGCAAGGACCTCTCTGAACCTCCATTTACTCCTTGGTAATGTAATCTAAGAACCTACCTCACAGAGCTGTTAGGAAGGCTCACTATACAAAGAGCTTTAGGAAGCCCTTGGTTAAGTCCGGTTTTGTTTTGTTTTGGTAGAAGAGAAGACTGTGGTTTGAGGATTTGTCTAACATCACAAAGCAAAGTGGAAGAATCCACGTTTAATGCAACATCTTTTCTCTTCAAGTCTTTGTTCTTTATGCCAGATTTTCAGGGTATATTTTTAGGTGAGGTGCATTCCCTTAAGGTTTTTCTGTTTGGTCTTGGTTTGCTTTTGTTTTGTTTTTTTGAGACAGGCTTACTGTATAGTTCAGGTTCGCAATCCTCCTGACTCAGCCTTTGGAGTACTGGGATTAGAGGCATGAGCCACAAAGTCCAGCATCCCTTTAAAGTTTTTGAGGAAATTAATCACAGTGGTAGGCTTGTAATCCCCAAACCAGAAAACTGAGGTAGAAGAATCACAAGTTGGAGCCCAGCCTAGGTAACTTAGTGGCACAGCAAAACTGTGTCTCACAATAAAATTTAATAAAGGAAAGATTGGGATGTAGCTCAATGTAAAGACTAACTGTGATCCCCAAGTCCTGAAAAAAAAAAAAAAGTTTTCAAGCAGCAGAGCTTTTCAGAGAAATGCTGTTACAGGTCCCCCAGGTCAACTGAGTCCCCTGAAGTGGAATAGACTTCAGCCTTCACTCAGAGGAACCTCTCAGCATTAAGTAAAAGGGAGGTGGCATTGGGGTTGGGGACAGCCCTGTGGCCTTCCTTTCCTATCATTCCTAGTCCTCTAGATAAAGACAAAAAGGTCACAAGAGTAGCATAGTAGAGGTGTCTCGCTCTAAAGTGAGTGAAGATGACTAAATATCGAAAATGGAACAGACAGCCACGAGGCGACCAGTGACTGCTGTGACGCCTCCTCCCAGCTCCAGGCTGCTTTAAACTCCTTCATGCTTCCCCGGAAGCTGAGGCTGGAATCAATGAGGAAGAAAGGTGCTCCAAGAGGGGAGCTGTGGCCTGAGAACTGTTGATGTCCCTGAGTCATCTGAGTGCTTCCATCACATGAAGCACAGCCTTGTTCTGATGTCCATCTGTTTGGTTTCTGTCTGTGTGCAGTGGCTCACACCCTGGCACTCGGGAGGCAGAGGCAGAAGGATTGCTGGAAGTTCAAGGCCAGCCTGGGCTATATAGTGAGTTCAGGGCCAGCCTGAACCACAAAGCAAAAGATTTTTATCTCAAAAAACAAACAAGACAGTGCTCACTTCAGCAGCACATATACTAAAAACAAACAAGACAGCACTCGGGAGGCAGAGACAGGAGGATTGCTGAGTTCGAGGCTTGCCTGGACTACATAGTGAGCTCAGAGCCAGCCTGAACTACAAAAGCGAGACCCTGTCTCAAAAAAAAAAAAAAAAGAGAGAGAGAGACAAAGAGAGATGGAGGGCAGTTCCCACCCTCCCGTGTCTTCCTGAAAAAGTCTCAGGCTCTGTTTCATCAGTATGATCTCCCATCACCTGCATCTCGCCTTAGAGTGAGATCCCTTTCTGCCTGATGCTTTCTCTGTGCAGAATATCCAAAGCCACAAGCTCCTCCAAAGGGAGGACTCAGGGCTCTGTCCTGGGTGGGGCTCACCTCTGCATCAGCATTTGAGTAGTGCTAGCAGGTCTGTGATGTGGAACCGCTGGCTCCGGGGTGCACTCTGCGGTGTGTCCTGTGCCCACAGCTGACTAGCGTCTTCTAGCAGAAGGCAAGACACTTCTCCCTTGTCTCCAGGGTCCTCGGCGTGTGGACAGTGTCACGGAGGGTAGAAGCACTGCTCCGTGCAGACCAGAGCCAGCGCACCCTTCCTGGTCCTCACCGCTCCATCCCCTCTGCTGCAGACACTGCCCAGCCACCTGTGCAGCGGCCTGTCCACCCTTCACCGACAGAGACACCACTCGCTGTCTGAGCTCCTTGTTTTCCCACGTGCCTCCGTTTCTGTCTCTGGTTGGAAGGAATTAGACCTTGAGCACGGAGTGCTAGGAGTCAGAGTCCCCACAGCCATGTTTCCCGCGGGCTTGCCCAGGCCACAAGACGCTCCAGAGCACTGTCCAAGCCTACACTGCCAACCCGCCTTTTCCCCTGGGCCCCAGAGGCTGAGGTGGAGAGTGTGAACCCAGTAACCAAGTATCAAAATTTTTATCATGATGCCTTTTGCCTTTTTAGTTTTTTTTAGTACTTTCAATTCATAGATAACTTGAATAACATATTAAACTAAACCATTTCCTCTATGATTTCTTCCATTGTTTTATGTTTAACAGGGTTTCCCTTGTTTCGTTGTGATGTTTAAAGCACTGTTTTTACATTTTGATGTAATAAAACCCAAGAAATATTCTCCTTCATGGAGGCTTTTCTTGGCATTATCCTTAAAAAACTTTCTTCTTCCCCAGGATCTGATAAAATAATTGCACATATATTCTCATAGTTCTCTTATAGTTTCATTTTTATGAATAAGCTGCTCTTGAATAAGTTAAAAATTAATAACACTGTATTATTAAAATAGTATGTTTCATATATAAATATATATATTTATGTATGATCTTTGAAAATTGCTTTATATATACACACATACACACACACACATACACACATCCAGGAAAGATGTGTTAGTAAATAAATAAGAAATGATGGGGCTAGGGATTTACCTCAAGTGGTACTGTGCCAACCTTGGACACACAAGGGCCCAAGTTCAATCCCTGGTACTGCAAAAAAAAAAAAAAGAAAGAAAAAGGAAATGATGTGGAATCCCATCATTTCTTTTAAGGGTTATTTAAACAACCCTTTAGCCACTTTAGTGTTGTGTAGTTAACATCACATATTGTTTCAATTTTTTGAAAACAATCTTGAGGGGGCCAGAGATTTACTCAGTGGTTCCAGTGCCTGCCTAGCAAGTACAAGGTCCCTGGTTCAATCAACGGTAAGCACGTACAACAATACCGGGCATGGTGACTCACCAGCAATCAGTACCACATACCACAAATGTCGGGTTTGGTGGCTCAAGCCTGTAATCCCAGCCCTCAGGAGGCAGAGATAGGAGGATTGTTGAGTTCCAGGTTTACCTGGGCTACATCGTGAGCTCAAGGCCAGCCTGAACTACAAAGCAAGACCCTGTCTCAAAAAAAAAAAAAATCTTAAAGCCTCTCAATGTCTTTCTCAGACATTCTTATTTTTGTACACCAAGCCCTTCTTAAACTCTTCACTTTTTTTTTTTTTTTTTTTTT
>PVIC010033991.1:0-19846 GCA_004025085.1 Thryonomys swinderianus
GGTATGTTTTACTGATTGCTGGTGGGTGTAAGTCACCACACCCAGTATTGTTGTATGTGGTTACCAGTTCGAACCAAGAATTTTGAACTTTCCAGACAGGTGCTGGAACCTCACTGAGCTAAATCTCCGGTCTATACTAGATGATTTTTGGTGGTTTGTGGTGAATATTTTATTAGTTTTTTTCCTAGAGTTTCCTAGAGTTACTCTTCTTTAAAAAAATAAATATATGTTTGCAGTACGTAATGGTTAGATTCATCATGGAGAGTTAGTACATATATCTAACACATATTTTTTTATTCCTTTCCCGCCCCCTCTCCCTCCATCTCTTGGTTTCCTTCCCTTTTGCAAAAGTTCTCTCTCTCCTTTCTGTATTTTAAATGAGTGTTACTGAAAGATATAACCAGCGTATAACGCCTGTGACTGCATGGATAATGATTTTAAAATGATACTAAAAGAGATACACATTATTCAAGCTTTAAGAAATAGTAGGTGAATAGTAGATTCCAATAAGCTAGTATAGGAATGACTATATTTTGTAAATTCCAGGTCTCAGTAATACCGGTACAGTGTCACACCTTAATGAAGTCTGGGTGGTCATGGCCACAATGGAACAGGTCCAGGTTTGAGCTTGAAGAGTTGTGTAACTCAGCGAATTAACACATTTCTATATCTGGGTTAATGGCAGAAAATACCTGTAGGTAGAATAAATAGAATTTAAAATATCAGACGTAGTAGCAGTGCTTTTTTTGGATAATGAAAAAGTGAGTAACATTTCCTCCTTCATCTTTAACAATTTCCCAACTACCTTGACTGATTTTAAATTCCATTCACTTTTTGGTGTGGAGACTCCCATGGTAGGAGTAGGTCTGATTTGTTCTGTTGAGAAGAAAAACAAGTTTGAGTACTTTTACCAAAGCTAGTGCATGGATTTAAAGGCCTGGGAAGCTGAGGCTCTACCCCATCTCACAATCTGACCTACAATTACTTATTACTGGTAAATCCTTTAAAGGGACATTGTGACATTGTGACATTGTGAAATTAAATACCGAGACAGATAGTACTTTAAAATCTCATTTCATTGTCTGTCATTTTACTCATAATTCAATGTAGTGGAAGTCTTGAGAGTTGTGTGTCATTTTACTCATAATTCAATGTAGTGGAAGTCTTGAGAGGGCAAACAAGTAGCAGTAGAAGTGATACTGTCTATTGCAAAAGCTACTATTACCCCAGTAATCTCTACTGAGTAATAGAAGCTGAGAAAGTGGTTTTCAGATGTAGTCTCTGGTTTGTGGAATTTTTTTTCTAAAAGCCTTCGTTACCTGTAGTCTTTGGGCATTTTCTGTGTATTTTAACTCTCATCTTTCCTTATCTACATTTAGTGTTTGGTCTGTTATTACAAATGCTCTTGTTTAAATTAACTCAGTATAAAGAGCCAGGATTTAAGTTGTTTAATGCTTTTAAACAATTGCTATAATTATGGCTTTTACCTTTTCATGCTAAGTTAACCTTATTAAAATTAGGCTAAAATAGAGCAAACTGGTGACAATGATAAGTTTTTCTTCATTTTATTTCTTTTAATTGAATTCTTTATTGTTACGTTTTATATACAGCTCCCAATCACACTCAACATTGGTGAATTTGTACCAGTTAATTCTCATTTTTACCCATATCCCTACCCACCCACAACCCCCAACCCCCTTTATACATGTTATTTCTTTTTCTTTCCAAATCATATTTATTCTTTCCCCTACAACATTCCCTTTTAATATTTCCCATTTCACAAAATCTATCATACATTCTAGAACTCATTTACATCTACAGGTTCTCATACCAGAGAAAATATATGGTATCTACATATCTGTGATCTATTTATTTCACTTAT
This sequence comes from Thryonomys swinderianus, assembly GCA_004025085.1. Lineage (NCBI taxonomy): Eukaryota > Metazoa > Chordata > Mammalia > Rodentia > Thryonomyidae > Thryonomys > Thryonomys swinderianus. The sequence continues at coordinate 1,883 of PVIC010033991.1, forward strand.
TAGTGTGTCCTCAAGGTATACCCATGTGCAGATAATTGAATGAAACTTGTCATTCTTTATAGCAGAGTAATACTCCATTTTATTAAAAACCCACATTTTCTTTATCCAGTCTCCAGTTGATGGACATCTGGGTTGTTTTCAAGATTGGGCTATCACAAACTGAGCTGCTATGAACATGGGTGTACATATGTCTTTACAATATGATTCTTTTAATTCCTTCGAGTATATTCCTAGTAGGAGACTAGCAGGGTCAAATGGGACCTCTCATCTTAGTTTTCTGAGGAATTTCCACAATGGTTGCACAAATCTACAATCCCACTAACAGTGGAAAAGGGTTTCTTTCTTCCTGCAGCCTTGCCAGCATTTATTGCTGGTAGATTTTGCAATAGCAGCTGTTCTTTGTGAAGTTAGGTAAAATCTCAGTGTTGTTTTCATCTGCATCTCTCAAATGACCAGTGATGTTGAACATTTCTTCATATGCTTCTTGGCTACTTTGACTTCTGCCTCTGAGAAGTGTCTGTTCATTTCAGGTGCCCATTTTTGAATTGGGTCTTTAAACTTGGGGGGACTGATTTAAGTTCTTTTATATAATCTAGATAGCGGCCCTTTGTATTTATTTTTTGAGACAGAGTTTTGCTCTGTAGTCCAGGCTGGCCTTGAACTCACTGTGTAGCCCATGCTGGCTTTGAACTTGTTAGTGATCGTCCCATCTCAGCCTCTGATTGTTGGGATTACAGGTTGTGCCATCACACCCAGCTTCACTTCCTTTATGTAACAGATGATGAAGATGTTTTTGTGGTGCTGGAGATCCAACCTAGGGCCTTGAGTATCCTGGGCAAACACTACCACTGTGTTGCATTCCCTGCCTTTTACAAGATTTCCAAATAAGAACTTCCCAGATGTTTCCCAAATGAAGTGGGATCTAGTGTTCCATGCCTAAAGTTCTCTTATAATTTTAACTTTGTCTTTCATACTGTCTTATCTCCTGAAAGAAATTGTGACCTCTGCTGCTGGGCACACTGAGAAGGGAAAGACTTCTGAAGACTGTTATGCAGGATTAAAATTCTCTGTTCCCACTGAGGTTTATTTTATGACATACAGCTATACCAAGTATCCTTTGAACAGATTTTACATTTGAATTATAACCAGTTTACCTTTCTCCTTGGTTGCAAAAAATCACAAGACTACCTTACACAAGATAAATACCACATTTCTGAAATAGTCATTTCCTTTGGCGTGGAAGTTACTCATTATTTATAGGTAATGACTGAGGCTGGATAAATTTGGAGAGGGGATTGGCATGGTTTGTAACATTTCCCTTTGGTCTACAGGCTACATTTTACAAAGCTAGAATGGTGTTGTTCATATTATCTCTTGGGAAATTGCCATTCAATCAATGTTGTCTTGGTTAAGATCTGTTGTGGGCAGCTGAGCAGTTGAGCTTTTCAAAATGGGAGCCACATGAAAGAAGATTATTCTTTCCTAATCATACAAATAATTATCTCCATGGTATAAAATCTCCATAAAGCCAGGCGTGGTGGCTCACGCCTGTAATCCCAGCACTCGGGAGGCAGAGACAGGAGGATTGCTGAGTTCAAGGCTTGCCTGGACTACATAGTGAGCTCAGAGCCAGCCTGAACTACAAAGTGAGACCCTGTCTCAAAAAAAAAAAAAAATCTCCATAAAAGCATAAGCATTCAAGACTACACCTTTTTTAAAAAGACAGTACATAACTTAGAGTCAAAAATGTACAAATGTGATAGAGTTTAGTACCTTTTTAATATGTTTTTACATGTTTCCAGCATCATTTATGGTTATATCATGGTGGAATAACCTTCAGTTCCTTCATATTTTCACTTTTAGGATAAAAGTGATCCTTTTCAGGATGTTGAAAATTTGAACTTCATGGTAACTTCAATAAGAACATTTAATTTCAGACTTAATCTTTTACACATTTTCTGACTTAAAAATTTTTTTAATCAAAGAACTGCAGTTGTTTATCGGAATATTTGCTTTTCTGAGTAGCCAGTTCTCAACCATTGCTTGGGCCAGAAAAAAGAGCTAATAAAAAGTTATGCAACAGGTAAACATCTTTCCAGTTGCCTTTTCCCCATTTGGAAGGAAATGGTCTTTCCTTTCCTGTGAGTAATTTTTCCTAAGCCTCTTATTTATGCATTTACTATTTGCATACAATACTTAAATTGATTTATTCAACAGAAAATGCTCAGTCTCCAGCTTTTAGTACTTCTGACAAAACTTGTTTAATCAAAAGAGCTTTTTATTGCCATAGTAGCTCAAGAGAAAAAAAAATTTTAAAGCACATTTTTAACAGTACTTAATGTTTCCAGGCAGACAGAAGATACCTTCTCTCTAAGAAGAACCAAAGTTTTATAGTTTGCCAGTTAGAAATATATAAGCAAGGGACTGGATTTCTCAGGTGGAATGCATAACTTTCATAGGAAAACTCAAACCAGTCTTAAATGCTGCAAAATTTTGGCCTTCAGAATATAATGCAGTCATCATTGTATTTAATGTGGTGAGACACTTGTAGTCTGAATAAAATGGGTTCATATGTTGCCAGCTATTCATTCCAACAAATTTGAGTGCCTCTTATGGATCTTGCTCTTAAGGACCTTGTAGTATGGTAGGAACACCAGACACAAAAAACAATTAGGCAGGGTTGTAAAATCAGTGCTATTAAAAAATATCAGTACTGCCAGGTGTGGTGGCTCATGCCTGTAATCTCAGCACTCGGGAGGCAGAGGCAGGAGGATTGCTGAGTTCGAGGCTTGCCTGGGCTACATAGTGAGCTGAGGGCCAGCCTGAACTACAAAGCAAGACCCTGTCTCAAAAAAAAAGAAAAAAAAGTACTATAAATGCAGGTGCTGAGGGGGAGAGAGGTATGTCAGCAGGAAAGAGTCCTATGGAAAGAAAACCTGAGCCAGGAGTAAAGGGAAAAGACTGGAAAATGAAGAGGCATTCTCAGGAGTGCTAATAGTTTGTGTGAAACTGTATGTAAGAAGCTATGACCTCTTGGAGAATGGCAGATGTTTTAGTATGTCTGTGGTTCCTGGAATCTAAGGGGTAGAAACAATGACAGTAGTTAAGGCCAAAGTTTTCTACATGTTACTGAGTTTGGATTTCATTTTCATTTTAATTCAGAATATGACACACCTGCTTTGTGCATGTGTCTGTGTGTGAGAGAGAGAGAGAGAGAGAATACTCCAGTGGCAGGGTGGAGAGAGGTTAAAGGTAGGTCAACTTTGTGAAGGTACTACACTAACTATATTAGAGATAGTAGGGGAAGTAAGTCACTATAAAATTACTGAGGAAGGATAGATGCTCAGGAGTTAGAACTTGTGAAGTTTGACTAAATCCAATAATAGTGCATTGCCTATAAACATACTAGATCAATAGATGGAACAGTGCTATGCTCTGTACCACCTCACAGAGACCTAGGTTGTTGGTTTCATTTTTGTACTGCACCATCTGTGCTGTCTTGGTCAGTTTGCATTCAGTGTAGCAGGGAAAGGATGACTTAAGATGTCATGTGTCCAGCCTGTGCTCATCGTGTCACTTCTGCCTACTACATACTGGCTAGAAGTAGACACATTTCTAACTGAAGGACACTCAGAAACAAGAAACAGATGGAATGTTGGAAAGTTGTATGAGCTCCCCTGTCTGTCTTACAGTAGGGGCTTGCATAAGTTGCTTCATTTCTGAGCTTATTTCCTCATTTGTAAGAGAAATAGTAATAGTACCAAAAACAGATAAAGTGCTATTATGATCAGAAAATGCCTAATGCTTAGTGTTCAGTGCAATAACAGAGGCAGCCTTCAACTTTGGTCCTGAAATTTTCAATAGATGTTTCTATCTCATTGAAGGTTCATAACTAGCAATTTTAAAAAATGAAAAGGAACTTCTTGGGTGAGAAAGTAATGAAGTATTTTCCTTTCTAGTCATGAAACAATTTTTCTGTTTTGGCTTGGAAGAAACAAGTGGCAAAGTTTTTAAAGTTATAGTGTTGACTTCTCTTGCAGTGAATGAGTAGTTAATGTCAGCAAACTGATTTGCAGTGAGAAAAATGATGGTGCCTTTTGCCCAGCAGTGACACATAATGACTTTTCTATTTTGATGAGCCATTGGCAATACCGAGTTAAAACCTGGGTGGATAGGAATTAATCCTGGCTTTCCGGCAGAAGGAGATTTGTTTTATAATTTATGGTACCCACAAGCTCTTTGGGGGAGGTCTTTATTATCATGACAATATTCAGCTAGGTATGAAGATTAATCTTTGTTGTTCTCATCTAGTTACACTAGAGTGAGTCTCATAACTGAAAGGATAGCATCTTGCTGCTAAATGTATAATTGGCTATTGCTTTGACACAAAGATATGTTAATCAAGAATGAGTATTAGGTATCCTGGAACATTTCAGTAGGTGATTTATTAATAGTTTTAGAGGTCATCCCCCTCACTTCTGAAAAATGAGTCATATCCAGGGTTTGAAATATTTTTTGACAAGCCTCAAAAGAGGTTTATTAATACCTCTGTCTTTATAAGTTGCTGCTGCAGTTCATTTTTATCATTCCTGCCACTGCTGAAACAAACACAGGAGTATTAGTATGGTTTTCTATCACCTGACACAAGTAGACTTCATAATGCTATTGCTGGTGGACATCCACTGTTAAACAAGCCTGTACTATTTTTATGACTCATTGAAAAATCGTGGGGTGGTGTGATACCCTGTCTCCAGCTACCAGCACTTGAACTTGTAATTTTCAATGTATTGTGTTAAAACAAACTTCTAATTCTAGCTATTTTTCTTTTTATTTTAGACCTAAAATTGGAAGTTCTATTTTTATAAAACATTCTCCTAGAAAAGTCACCAGTGTTGCTATTCTCTCTGTATAAGTGGGCCTGGGGGTGGGGTGAGCCAAAGCTGGCTGTTTCACATGGGTAAGCAGAATGTGTGGGCCTGCCAGCCAGCAGAGGTGGAATCTTTGCTTTCTTGGCAAGTATGTCTGGCTTTGGAAGCCCTGTCTAGAACTTTAGTTCTTGGCCATTTCTGTGGTCATATGCAATATAATTCACTGCCTCCAGGGGCCTGAAAGAAATGAGAGTCATCTGCATCTCTTATCACTTTTTCAAGGTATAGACTTCATTCATCTGAACTAAAAACCACTCTGTCATCAAATGAGTGTTTTGTTTGTTTGTTTGTTTGTTTTTTGAGACAGGGTCTCGCTTTGTAGTTCAGGCTGGCCCTCAGCTCACTATGTAGCCCAGGCAAGCCTCGAACTCTGCAATTCTCCTGCCTCTGCCTCCCGAGTGCTGGGATTACAGGTGTGAGCCACCATGCCCAGCACTGTGGTATGTGGTATTGATGGTTGGTGGGCATGAGTCACCACACCCAGTATTGTATGTGGTTACCGGGGATCGAACTCAGGACCTTGGGCTTGCGAGGCAGGCGCCAGAACCACTGAGCTAAATCTCCGGCCCCATCAAATGAATTTTTAAAATAATACAGTAGTATAATTTAAAACTACAAAACTGGCAATGAGTCCATGTTTTAAGTAGTTGAATCCTGGTTTAAAACAAGCAGTAAGCATTATACAAAAAAGGTGCTGCCTTTTGTTCTTGCATCTCAAGAACAGTAGCATCAGTAGGATGGTTGTATTTATTGAGATTAGCAAACAATCTCATAGTATATGACTATGCCTTCCATAAACACCTGGATTTACATCCTTTATAAAAGACAGAAGTGATTTCCGTTAATAATGTCAATTTTTTTTCAAAGAGACTAAAATATAGGTTATAAAGAGACTGAATATCTTCCTGCTTCAGCTTCAAATTCTGGCTTCTAATATTTGAAGAGAAAATTAGCTTGTGAAGTGAGGCAAGATGGAGCTTTAACTGCTAGCTGAGAAGCCATGTTTATATCACATTATCAGAGAAGTGTATGAGGTCAGGAGTACTTGGAACAATGAGACAGTTCGCTTTCCTCTATTTTGAAGGTAATGGAGTAGCAGAACTGAAGGAGTCTAGGAGAAACTGGACTTCAAGAACCAGTTTTTGAGAAGTGATATTGTATACTGCAGCCTTAGGTGTCCACTCCCTTTACTGTTGCATTTGTTACATTTAATTAGAATTATTATAAATGGCTACCATTTGTTCCTAACTGTGCTAGGGAAATGCATGTCAGATTCACCTTTTTTTCAATCATGACTAACATGTAAAGCAAGAGACCCTAGTACTTTGTACAGAGTGAGTTCTCAGTGTCAGTGGTTATTACTCATTCTGTAGATACTTATGAGACACTTGCTAACTAGGTGCACTGGATTACAGCTCTACTCGTAGGTGCAACAGACAATAAGTTCAAAAGAATTTCAAGGTGTGGGTTATGAGGAAATCAAAAAGTGTTGCCCTCAGGGTTGGAGATTTAGCTCAGTGGTTCCGGCGCCTGCCTCGCAAGCCCAAGGTCCTGAGTTCGATTCCAGTAACCACATACAATGCTGGGCGTGGTGACTCACACCCACCAGCCATCAATACCACATACCACAGTGCCGGGCATGGTGGCTCACGCCTGTAATCCCAGCACTCGGGAGGCAGAGGCAGGAGGATTGCTGAGTTCGAGGCTTGCCTGGGCTACATAGGGAGCTGAGGGCTAGCCTAAACTACAAAGCGAGACCCTGTCTCCAAAAAAAAAAAAAAAAAGTGTTGTCCTCAACTGTAATGACACTTGTATTGGTAGGACAGGAAATCCAACTCAACATCATAACTCACCATCTGATATGAAGGAACCATTGATTTTTCACAGTGCTCTTTTGAGTTTCCCAATTTTCAGGTGAGAAAACTGAGACATGTTCTAGGAGAGCTAAAAGGGTCCAGGTGCGCAGGTAGTGCTGGTCATTCTGTATCCAAAGCCTGTTGTGTGCTTCTGAGGAAGTATAGGACTGGATTGGGGCAGCAGCAAAAGCTGCAGTGTTTGCACCACCAGTTTTAGGTGAAAGAATTGAATGTGGTTGCCATACAGGCAGAATACTGATGGCAGTTCAAAAAATTGAATGTATTTCCAGGATTCTCTGTTGTGGCATACAGAATTTGTCCATAGGTTGTCAAATATATTGATGACCAAAAAAGTTTCTGGTTTTGCTGTTTTGTTTTGGAATTTTCATACATTGGTTTCTCTTAAAACGGGACCTTAACAGGACAGTTTCAATAGACGGCATTGCAGTGGCTTCTGGGTAGAAGCAGTTCTGGTAGTCATGTGGGCAGGAAGTGAGGAAGAACTGCTAGGAATCATCACATGCCTTACTCTGCAGAACCTGTAATACCAGGATGGCTGTCATTAGGCATAGGGGTCTGTTTTGATTTAATCATATGACTCTACACATGTATCCTGGGGCCTCATGCCATATAACACTGATGACAAACTTTCTAGAGCTCTCAGTGACACAGCCTGCTGTGGCACATGTACTGTATGATCACCACCACTGCACTATCAGCATTTGTGAAAATAAGTAACTTTTTTTCTTTAGAGGCAAAGCAGAGCCTCAAGTTTCAATCTGCAGGGAGTGTGTTTCCAATACATGCCCACAAACACAAGCATTTCCTGTCACTGTCTTCGAAAGCTGAATACTTTCGAAACTGACTCTTGGGCACTTAACATCAGAAGTTGTTTCAGTGACAGTAATTGAAACCAAGAGGGTAACCAAGTTCTGACCAGGTCTGGTCTTTCAGTTTCATATTATATGGTTTAGATCAAATACCTATTTCACCTAGATGATTGATAATGTTATTATTACACAACGAAAGACATTTTTGAGAGTTTCTGCTTTACAGCCTTTCACATGATGTCTGAGTTTTGGGAGAAGGTTCCTTTCCTCCTTGAGAACATGAAAGTGACAGAAATTATGTCCAATTCAATAGATTAAAGCAGCCTTGTAGCTTTAAAGCAGCCTTGTATCTACTTAAAGGAGGGTATGATTCTAGTTGGAAGGGTTCTCACAGCTCATTAGTCATACATAGCTCATAGCATCCTGATGGTCCACCAAGGTGAAATGGAATTTGATAGCTTTTGTGAGCTCAGAATCATTGGTCTCGTTCAGCTAAAAGTTCCCATGATGTATTGGGTTTATTATGATCCAGTCAGTTGGTCCCAGAGCACGAATCAGAAGTGTATTAGATCTTCTCTTTCTCTTTACTGTAAGAGCAATGTCTTGATAGGGACTTTTAATGATCACAAAAAGTGATAGTCTGGTCTATGGAAAAAAGACTATCGGCTCATATATTTTTGAAGTTCAGGGTTTGATCTTGATCCCAGATACAGTTGGAAACAACATAAAAATAATGGCTTCAAAACTCAGTTTCTTTTTGTTTCTTAAAAGTGCTGCTTTCCACATAAGAGTTTCATTGCATTCTAAGGTGCATGAGAGCTGAGATTTGTCTGGTACGGAGGGCCTGTTCATCCTCACACTGACCCTCTGATGGACATTGCTACTTTCCCTGGTAGCATTGGTAAGGTGACTGTTTCAGTGCTGAGATTAACTCTGACTGGGTTTAGGTCACTGTGTGTCCTTGATCTAATGATTGAAGCTAGGGCCAAATGAAACTTCAGTGGGCCTGCCTGAGTCGCATGTTGCACTATGACTCCCACCAGCCTTGTATTCAACAGAAACCCATTACCCATTTTCAAGGATTCCGTGGCTGCTGTTTGAATGAGCCTCTTGTTCCTTGGAAATGTGTTTGACTCTGAGTGGTGGTAAACCTATGGCACATGTGTTGCAGTTTGTATCATTGAACATTCTGAAAGGCTTGCCAGCACTAGTATGAGCCAGAACCTTTGATGCCTGATATAAACTTCTAGTAAGGGCATTTATGATTATTTACTAGATCTTGAGATGGGCATCATTTCTTTCCTTTCCTTTGTCTTTTCCTTTCTTCTTTACTTTCCCCCTCACCTTCCCACCTCTTCTCCCCTCCCGTTTCTTCCTCTCTTTCTTTTCTGGTGTGTGTGGTCTTCTTTTGAAAATATAAAGTGAGAAAATTTAGATAAATGGAATAATGTTTTTACAATTAATCTCTTTTCTGCCTCCTCCCCAATCTTTTAACACTTTCTTAAAATCTCTTTACTTGCCAGGCTTGGTGGCATATGCCACCCATAATCACAGCACTAGGGAGGCAGGGGAAGGAGGATTGCTGTGAGTTCGAGGCTTGCCTGAGCTACATAGTGAGCTCAGGGCCAGCCTGAACTACGAAAAACTAAAACAAACAAAATCTCTTTACTTGTCTTCTGTTTTCCTTTAGCAGTTTAATATTTTTCCTTAAATATAATGCCTAATGTGCTTTTGGTAAGACTTTGTTAAAAGAAATTGATTTATTTGGGAAATACTAGAAGGTGTTGAGTGAAACAGGCACTCTGAAAGTGCTACCCAAATAAGTTGATTTCCTTTTTTTATGTCAGATCAATTACTTTTTTTTGCATACTCTGATCCATTGGTTTCTCTTTTAGGAATTTATTATCAGGAAGTAATTGTAAATGTGCTGAATTTTAGCTGTATGTTCTGTTATGCCAGTATTGTTTGTAATAGTAAGCTTTTGGAATAAGCTAAGTGCCCAAAAATAAGAATTGAATTGGCAAATTATAGTATCCTATGCAGTGGAATACTTACCTGGCTATTAAGAAATGTTTTATTTAACACAGAGCGTTTCAATCTCTTGGCCTCCTCTGGAGTGCAGTACTAGATTTTTGACAGGTTGAAGAGTAGAGTAAAATTAGTCTGGGTAATACCAGTACTACTGTTTAATTGCTGCCCTTTTAAAACTGTTTGTGAAGGGAAGATTTTTATGAAAAATATTGAATGGAAAAGGTTACATAGTAGGATATAGAATGTAATTTCCACTTTGAGTTTGTTGTGCATAGTGTATATATGTATGTATATATTTGTATATACCATCTGTATGTGCTTATATAAAAGGGTGAGAAGATGTATTATAAAATGCTTGGTGTGGTAGGATTATTCATTGACTTATTAAATTTATGTTGCTCTGTATTTTCTAATCTTCACAGAATAACCATGTGATACTTTTGGATTTGGCAGCAGGAAAGAAAGCCGTAGTAACTTTTCTAACCCGGTTACTAATGTGATTGAAAGCAGGAGTTATTTTATTGTATGGATCTTTTCTGTCCCTTTTCCTCTTCCTGTCTATTGTGCATTAGCAGTCAGCTTGCATCATGGGCCTCTAGGAAAAAGCGGATAAATGTGGTCTTAATGGATTTAGAGGGCTCCCCCCAAGAATTAGGAAACATTAAGAAATTGATTAGTTGCCATGAGATGAAGTTGAAGCCAACTTAGAACTGTGTGGCTCTAGAAACCACATTATACATTTGTGTTCACTCAGGTACCCCTTTAGGATTTTTGCAGACAGTCATTTATCATCTTCGTATAAGGTTTCTTCTCCATTTTTTGTTTCATTTCACAATTTCCTTTCTTGCCTGTTACTTAGATGCAAAAATTTAATTTAACTCAATTTTTTCAGTTAGTTGCTGATTGCTAAACTCCTTAGAAGGTGAGTGAAAAGTTAATAGATGATGTATGTGGTAATTGGGTGTTTGCATACTAATAGCTACATACAATTGGGTAAACCTCTAGGGTAGCTCAGACATCTGTATGTTACCTAGCAGTAGAGAATTAGTATCTATTCAGTAGTTCACCTTCAGTGGGGTCTAGTGAGACACCATCATGAAGAAAAGAAACTGCAGACATAAAAGAGGAGTAAAGATGAGGAGTCTAGCAGGCATACTATTTTTATTACAGTACTACAGAGTACAAATTCAAGATGGCTCTCTAGTTTTAAACAGGGAATGTCCCTGGGAAAGCTAGACAGAGATAATCAGGTGTTGTAAGTGTTCCTAGAAATCTGATGTCCCTAACCGATGCCTATTTTGTAATAAGTGGGTATTCAGATTTGCTCAGAATAACAGTGGCAGCAAAATATGTTTGCAGTTGTGGGTCAGTGAAATGATAGGGTACATTTTTGCTTATTTTGAGTCATGTGGGATATAGCTCATGTAAACATGAGGCCCAGTGACCAAAAATTCTTCATCATTTAGTGTTTGGAATCTTTTTTTTTTTTTTTTTTGAGACAGGGTCTCGCTTTGTAGTTCAGGCTGGCCCTGAGCTCACTATGTAGCCCAGGCAAGCCTTGAACTCAGCAATCCTCCTGCCTCTGTCTCCCGAGTGCTGGTATTACAGCTTGAGCCACCAAGCCCGGCATCTGTGGTATGAGGTACTGATTGCCAGTGGGCGTACCACACCCAGTATTGTATGTGGTTACTGGGGATTGAACCAGGGACCTTGCACTTACAAGGCAGGCGCTGGAACCACTGAGCCAAATCTCTGGCCCAGTGTTTGGAATCTTTATCATAGTATGTGTCTGTTGGCTTGGTTGTATTTGGCAAATAATATTTGGTCTAGCCAGCCCACACTGGCTGGCTGCAGTCCTCAGGCCTCAACCAAATATATGTTTTCATGTAGTATACTGTCATATGTCATTCATTCAGTGGTCTGGATATGAGAAATGTGTCATTAGATAATTCTGCTGTTGTACAAATGTTTCAGGGTTTACTTATACACATAGATGGTATAGATCAGTGATTGGGACCTTTGAGAGCTTTCAGTGACACAAACAGTCCACTGTGGCATGTGTGCCACAGGTCTACCACCACTGGTATAAATCGTCACTTGATGTAGCTTCCTGGTACAATCAAGATACATGGTAAACACAAGACATATGAGGCTGCTGCCAGCATCACACAGCCTAGTGTTCTACACTAAATTTATTTTATAAATAGGAATATACTCTGAAATAATTTAAAAGCATAATATTTATAAATCAGTAACACAGCTGTTTGTTGTCATTATTAAGTATTGTGAACTTTAATTATATGTGATGTTTTTTAATGACTGGCAGCACAATAGGATTGCATATACTGGCTTCACCTCAAATGTGAGGAATGTGACGTACAGCATGATGTGGGGTTCTGATATCCCTAGGCAGTAGGATTTTTTTCAGGTCCATTATAATCATAGGGACCATTATTGTATATGTAGTCCATCATTAATCAAAACACCAAGCAGTGCATGATTATACATGAAGTATGTAAGGTAAAGAATAATGAAAACACTTTGATGAGAAATTATGCTGAACTGATTGGATCTAAGATCAGTTTACAAAAATGCAACCTTTTTCTCCCCCTTTTTGTAAAGCTGTCTCTTCTGCACTTCTAAAATTGGTTAGTGTATAAAGTCATGTGTTTCTACATACTCCTAACTGCAGGTACTGCTTTAGCTTGCTATTGTAGGACATTTGGGGGCATAAAGTCTTTTAACAGCATGAAAACAGGTTCACATGGGTCTCATTTGCTTTGGCAGAAGGGACATTTATTCCTCTTAGTAGCTCTGGGTAAGACCTAATCTCCACCAACAGTCCACATTTGTAGTACCCCCTTGCGTCTCTTGTCTTTATTTTTGCAAGTTTCCAGGAAGTAATTAACAAGTAAACATCATCTGTTTTCTTTTTCTCATGAAATTCAGAATCTGCAGTTGCCAGGTGAGATCCAGGGGGCTCCTGTGGATTTTTCCCAAAATACCTAGAGGACAGCTTCTGCCAATGCAGTTGCTTCAGCCTCGGGTGATTCTCTGAGAAGTTTATATACTCTTGTTCATGCTTATCCTTTGGGTGTCAGACATAGGCAATCAGAAATAAAAGCATGTACCTACTAGCTCTTCAAACTATTTAGTGAAAAGTTGAAAAGAAGAGTTACTTTGTGGTAATATGTGAAAACATCAGCAGCTGTTGGTGGCTTCTTGCTGCTGAATAGGTTCTAGATTGGAGGAAGGGATTGGATTGATCCCTTCCACCAAAGGAAGTCTGAAGTATCTTGCTGACACTGTTTTCTGGTGCCACCGTTTACTTCCTGTTTTTTTAGCTCCTCATGTCAAAGGCTGTCTCTTGGGTGGCAGGCTCCCCATCAGAAGCCAACACAGCATTCCTCAGAGCAGTCTTCTGGACCCAGCCAGCTGCCCCAGAGAGCCAGCTTGGTCTGATCTGTTTGCCATATGTCAGGACCCATTGTTATTTCTGCAGAGATCAAACTGTGATGTTTAAGAAAAAAGAATGCAAAATTAGTGTTGTCATACCCTTGTTCAGATTGGAGTAATCCTGATCTATCTGTCCTTTCAGGCTTGGCTCTAAGTAGGAGCAGAAAAAGCATGAAAACCATTCAGTACGGAGGCAGTTTCTGTGTTCAGAAGGGTTGCAAATTTAGAACTTCAACTTCTAAATATCAAAAAGTAGTAGTCCTAGAATTCTATTTAGTCCTCAAGTATTAGACCTTGAAAAGACTAATCCAGACTCTTTGCTTTAATGATGAAGTCACAGAAACTCAGAGACTTGCACAAAGCCATACATTACTTAGGGAGATAGTTCCCTGATGGGAACCAGAGGCTTCAGGAGTTTTCTTGGCGTATTGACTCAGTACCTCTGGAATAAAACTAGGTGTCCATAAGTAACCAGAAGCTACAGACCTACATGTCTGTAAGTTTTCTTCTTGAGCACCATTGTCTCCTTAGAGGAGAGGTGTACTGTGCCATACACTGTGACAGACAACAGGCAAAGATGCAGAATGGAGTGTTTAGAGTTAGACTGCCTGGCCTTTTGAGTCTCTTTTTCTTTATAGACTAGCTGTGTGATCTCAGTCTGCTCCCTCAAAACTCTGCTGAGTTTCTGCCTCTGTAAAATGAAGATTACATTGTCTTCTGGACATTTCATGCCAATCTATTCAATAAATGTATTTAATGAGTTTGAAATATTTAATAACAGACCAGTCATATTGGTGTTCTCCTTTCCATGGTGGGCCTGTGATCATTTGAGAACTAAAACAAGACCTACTTCTGTGTGGAACTTTTCCACAGGAAGCCTAGCAGATTGATTTTATTTCCCAGGCCCAGCACATAAAGTTAAGAAATTTCAATTTCATAATCTATGAAAGCTGTAGCAATTTTTTTGTTAGGCTTGTTGTGAGGTTTGAAGATGAGGAGGCATATGAAGTGTGTAGCCCCAGGATCCACACATGGTGCTGTCCCTACCTTGGTCTTTCTTTCCATAGTAGTAGCTCACACTTCTTTCTTTTCCTGTTTCCATTCACACTGAATCTTAGTGTGGACTAGCCTTCATAGTAATTTGCTCTGTAAGAGGCAATTCGGTCTCAGCAATTAAGAAAAAGCCTCTAGTCAGAGACTTGCCTGGTTGTCTCATCATGGAACTACTTGATAGGAGCAGCATTTTCATTGCTCCTTAGACCTGGAGCATCCCCAGGGACTGCAGCCTCTGGCCTTGCCCTTTGGCCCCAACAGTACCTGCTCTAGGCCTTGGGCAAGGCAAGCAGCCAAACTTATCCTCAGGAACAAGAGCCAGAGCTGGCACAGAGGAGTCTAGAGGCTGATGTGCAGAGAAGGCAGGGAAAGAGGCAGAGGCAGCTAAAGCCAAGAATGAGGGAGGAAGGCTGTAGGCTGATCTTGGCCCAACAGAAGCTGAACAGACCTTAGCAAAGTTGTTGTCTTTGTTTTGTCACTGCTTAGAAGAGGTTTCCCTGATTTGTGTGGAGGTTTTCCCCTTTATTCTTTTTCTTTTCTTGCCTTTCTTTGCATCCCTCTTTGTCCTCGGCTCTATATAACCCATTTGTGCCACTTACCTGAGGCAGAAGAGCAGAGTCACTTACTGTGCAAACATCTGAATTGCCATGGCAGGTTTTGGCTGGCTCCTGAACAGAGCACTCTTTCCTAGGCAGAGGAACCTTGATTCTGTCACCAACTTTGTGATAATAATAATAACAACTATTACCAAGGCTAATGCTTACCAATTTCTGTTAACCAGGTATTGAGCAGATCATTTATATGATTATCTTATTTCTCTCCTGAACTGTCCTTTAAGCAGCATTGAACTAGTGATACTTACAGTTAGTTGGGGCAGTCCCCCTGGTGCAAATCCAGGTTTATCTGAGTTCATCCTTGTTTTGTTTTGTTTTGTTCTGTTTTGCTTTGTTTTGTTTTGTTTTGTTTTGTTTTGTTTTGCTTTGCTTTGCTTTGTTTGAGGCAGGATCTTGCTTTGTAGTTCAGGCTGGCCCTGAGCTCTCTATGTAGCCCAGGCTGGCCTTAAACTCAGCAATCCTCCTGTCTCTGCCTCCCCAGTGCTGGGATTACAGGTATGAGCCACCACGCCCGGCACTGTGGTATGTGGTACTGATTGCTGGTGGGCATGAGTCACCATGCCCGACATTGTATGTGGTTACCAGGGATTGAACTGTGCTTGTGAGGCAGGCACAGGAACCACTGAGCTAAATCCCTGGCCCTGAGCTCATCCTTTTAATTTCTGTAGTCCTGTTTTTTTCCCCTTCCTAGCTAGGTTCCTTGACCTTACTGTATCTCATTTTTTCTCCTGTAGTTGAGGGTAGTTACTTCACAGATATGTTTATATATAGCTACTATAATGTACTAACAGCATAAAGTGATACTCATTGATACTAATGCTCTTATTTCTGAAAACTGGGCTCTGAATAGCTGACTTTCCTGCAGTCTGCCAAAGGTAAGCATGATGGGGAGAAGGACTGTCCAGAAAAGTACTTCCATTAAAGAGCATAACTGAGCAGAAAACTAGGAGTTGTATCTTTTATCGGCCTACAGAGCTGGATTAGTGAGAAGAAAAGGTGTTGGGAATAGGCTGACAGCTCACCTTAAGGTTGGGGACAGGCTGTGACCAGAAATTTAAAGTATTCATCAGGCAGAGCAGATATTCAGCTTAATTTTTTTATTCAGAATCAATTTTAAGGAAATCTTGTCCTTTGAAGAGTCTGCTCCTGTAGGTGTTTCCAGGCAGTGGTACTTTCGAGTCGGGTCAGTGGTATGGTATAAAATGGTTTCTGAGGCAGACCCAAGATAATGAATGACTCAGGGCTGGGTTGGAAGGCCTGGCTGACCCTGTGAAACAGGGCTCAAGCCCACTGTTCAGATGGGAGAAGTTGAGGCTCCTAATGGGCTAACCAAACTCTCCATTACTCTGCTATTAATAATAGATATCGAGCTGGGGATTTAGCCCAGTGATTCTGGCATCTGCCTCAGAAGCGCAGGGTCCTGAGTTCAATCCCTGGTAACCACGTACCACAGTGCCAGGCGGCATGGTGGCTCATGCCTGTAATCCCAGCACTCAGGAGACAGAGGCAGGAGGATTGCTCAGCCTGAACTATAAAGTGAGACTCTATCTCAGGAAAAAAATAATAAGTATCATTTTTGTGAGGGGAAACAATACAGTGTGTGCCAGGTATCCTTTATCTGCATTTCCTGACTAAATCCTTACAACAGCTCTAGAGGCTGGTACCATTTTGCAGGTTTAGAAAATTCAGATTTTTTTCTTTAGGGTCAGTTAAGCCAGTGGCAGAGCTGAGCTTCAGTTTCAGGGCTGGAGTTGTGGCCATGTTGGTGGACTAAAACATCATAGTAAGTGCAGTGCAGCTAGACTAATTCTAGAGCCCAAGGACCTCTTTCCTATCAGGATCCTAGAAGTAGGGCTGACTAGCCTGGCATACCCTGGGGGCAGTGGTTAACGTATCCTTGAGTACTATGCACGGGCTGTGTGTCCTCCTTCCAGTGGTGGATGATTAAGATTTGCTGTTCTAGGGTTGCTGACCTCAAAGCCTACCTCTCTGCATTCCCAAGGTACTGTGCTAGAGGTAGGCTCCACCATCTAGCTCAGAGGTAGAGGCCATGTTTTTGAGCCAGACATAACCAGGCTCTGTTTGCTTTGTGAACTTGGGTAATTTACTCTATGTTAAACCCCAATCTCCATGCCTTTAAATGAGTATGTGTGTGAGTTAATGCCTCTAAAGTGCCCTGTACCAGATCAAGTACTCAATAATTGATAAGTACTATTATTAGATAGTAGCCAGCAGCTAGTGAGTTCAGGGAGACCTTCAACTTTAAATGACTCGAAGTGCTGCCAGCCTCTGGGACACAAAGCTGGGGCACTGTTTTCAGGCTTAGAGAGAGTCCTGTTTTCCTAGGGAACAGAGTAGACACAGAACCCACTGAGCAGCAATGAGAGTAATCAGGGGCCTTACTCATTGTCAGACCTGAAAATACTTTCCTGACTTGAGGTTACCCCTTTGCCTCATTGGGGGGCATTTCAAAGAAGGAATCAGAATGGAGGAAGGACCAGACCTTCTGGCACTTGCTGATTGATCATCTGTCACCATTGATTTTTCCTTCCTTTTCTCATCTGCTGGGCATGTTAAAAGCTGTTCTGCTCTGTCAGGTCATCAAAAGATGCTCTGTACATGAAGGGCTGGTGTGGGGTAAATGGGATTTTGGCCTGTTTGGGAGCCCCATCTGTTCTTACCTGCAAGCCTCGGCACCAGGCTTCCGACCGAGAAAACTGCTGTAATGAAACATCTGTCCGGTGGGTGATGGGGTGAGTGGCCTGGACTAGGTGGGTCAGATGGAGGCCAGGAAATCCTCTTAACTCACTGGCTACCCAAGCCTCCCTCAGCAGCAGGAGCTGAGCAGCAAACCTTGGTGAGTCAGCATGCCTGAAAATTAGTTGCCAGTCTGTGAGCATGTGGGTTTGTGTAAGTTTGGGCCTTTTGTTTCTTTCAGCACTCCAGTCTTTAGAAACACAAATCTGGAAACCAGACCCTCCACATGGTACAGTCCTTCTTGTTTTGAGATAATTCTGCTCAAACAGTTGCTTCCCTTGTGTGATGGTCTTCCAAGAATTAACCCCTTGCCTTTTGAAATTTGATTAGGTTGTGCTTGTGACTTCTAGTTATACTTCAAAGCATAAAACGACTTTGAAACAACTTACTAGGCCTCTCGTTTTTACACCAAAAGCTCTTTTAAGGATTTCAGTATGTT
>PVIC010033992.1:0-19843 GCA_004025085.1 Thryonomys swinderianus
GCGAACTCAGCAATCCTCCTGTCTTAGTTTCCAGTGAGAGATTTTGGGGCAAAAAAACACAAGGAAATGTTCATGTACCCAAAGTTTCAGTAGAAGGTACCGGTCCTGCATTAACGTCTGTGGCATATTCACACACATCAAGACATCTGTCAGAGCCTCACAGCCTGTCTTCACTGTTCAAAAGTTCAAGACACTAATTAGGAAATTATTTTCCTAGATTTTCTGAGCGAGCTCAGTACAGACATAGGAGTCCTTAAAACAGAGAACTTTTAGCCAGGGATTTAGCTCAGTGCCACCACCACCTGCCTTCTAAGTGCAAGGTTGTGTGTTTGATCTCCAGTGTGGCAGGAGAAAAAAAAGAGCTTTCTTTAGCTGAAGGCATGAGAATTGAGTCAGAGAGACTCAGAGTGAGAGAGCGACCTGTGGGCTTTGATGACGGTGCCCCCTGGAAACTAAGAAATGATTCCTCTGTAATTGTGGCAAATGGGGGCCTCATACTGAGCCTAGAGACAGTCTGTTCACATTGGTGGGCAACTCCATTTCAGCCTTGGAATCTGGAGTGGAGAAACCTGCAAATCCACAGAACCGTGAGATAATAAATATGCGGTTTTTATGCCATCATATTTGTGGTGATTTGAAGTACTAGACAATGAGCTCTCCAGCTCTTTGTACGGGAAGGGGAGACTCCAACCACAGACAGTCGTGGCAGGTAGCAGGAAATCCAGGCGGCAGCTGGAGGGGATGTAGGGCCAAGGGCTTTACTTTAAGGCGCAGCTGGCCAGGAGACGGATGCGGCTGGAGAGGAAGTGCTGCCCAGTGACCCAGCTTCCCCCACCAAGGGGAGAAAGGGGTCGGCCCTGCAGCTGGTCCACCCAGCATCTTCCCTCCCCACTCCTCGTGCTTCAGGAGCTTGCAGCCCAGAAGCCACGCCACCACCTCGCCAGGGCAGCCTAAGATCCGTGAGAAGCAAGGCAAGGTGGCACACGTGGCTCCTCCATTGCGGAGCTGGTACCCTGAGGATGACCCCTGTTTCTGGCACACTGACTGGACTCACCTTGCCGTGGGTCCCACCCCAGGTGGTGTTTCCCGCCTGGGGCTCCCTTGTTTGCGGTGCAGTACTGGGGTTGAGCCCAGGGCCTTAGTACTGAGTGTCATACCCATCCTTTATTTCTCACCTTGAGACAAGGTCTCACTAAGTACCTAAGTCGCCCAGACCGAGCTGAAACTTGTGATCGTTCTGCCTCAGCCTTCCAGGGCTAGGACGTGACAGCAGCTTGGCTCTGAGGTCCCCTCTTAAGCCTTGAATCCCTGTTTTAAACCAACCTCTGAGGAACCTGCCCTACAACCAGAGCCTCCACCAGGCCACCTGCTCCAGCCTACCAAGCCCTTCCTCCAGTCTCCTTCGGGACAGCTGTTCTGAGCTGTAAGGCCCAGCTGATCCCAGACCCCGGTCTGCCAGCATCCTGTCCTGCGCCTGCCTCACTCACCAACACCCTTACCAGACACCCTTTGGGGCCATTCCCCGACACGAACCCTGCGGGGCCTGGGAGGCCCCCGGATCTGCGGGACTGACCCTGGGCCGGGCTGCGGGTGACGCGGCCTCCCATCTGCCAGACCCTCGGGCCCACTCCGAGAGGGTCTCGACTACTCGGGGACCCCTGGCGCCGACGCCGAGACCCAGAGCGCAAGCCCGGGCTGAGGATCGTGGAGTCTGGTAGTCGGGCATCGGTAGCTGGCCCCGTCGGGGGGTCGTGGGGGCCGGGAAGCAGCGGAGTCAGGCGACAGAGGTCCAGAAGAGGCGGGCGGGCAGACTCCCGCCTCCGCCACTTGCACAAAGCTTCCCGCGAAACTGACGTCCGCAGGCCCGCCGCGCAGGCGCCGCCCCCAGGCCACCCCTCCCCCTCTCTCGCCCTTCCCCCGGCGCGCCTGCGCATCCCTTCTTCTCCCATTGGCCTTTGCGCGGCGGCGCGCGCCGGCCGGCGCAGGGCGCAACCTGCGATTGGCCGGACGGCGGCCGCCGGGGGTGTGTTCCAGCAGCGCCCCGCCCCCTTGCTCTGTCCGCGGGGTGCGCGCGCGGTGGCGGCGGCGGCGCGTGGCAGGTCCGACGGGCGCGAGGCGGCGGTGGCTGCCCGAGCCCGGCCCAGCCTCGTCCGCCCGGGGCCTGCCCAGCCCGACTGCGGACCCGGCCCGCCCCGGAGCCTCGTCCCGGCCTGGGCGGCGTCCCCGAGGGAACGGCGCTGCCGGCCGAGAGCGCAGGCCCGGCCATGACCGACTTCAAATTGGGTATCGTGCGGCTCGGCCGGGTGGCCGGGAAGGTGAGCGGGCGGGCGCCGTCGCGGGTGGGCGGGGTATGGCGGCTCCGGGCGCGCCCCCGGCCTCCGGGCGCCCTGCACCGTCCCGGCCGCGGTTGCCGAGAGCCCCGGGGCCCGACGGGCCTAGCGGCTGCACCTGCGCGCGTCCGAGCCCGCGCTTGGCCGGGCGGAGCTCCCGGGGCCGGGACGCGGGGCGGCGCCGCTCCCTCGTCGGCCACCGCCCCCCGCACGTGCGGGTCCGCTGCACCTCGGGGCCGAGAGGCCCGAGTAGCCCGGGCCAGGACCTGCCCCGTCCCTCGCAGGGGCTCTGCTCCGGAGGAAGGAAGAGCCGGGCAGGTGAAATCCCATGAAGGGAAGTGGGTCAGACCTCAGGCGAGAGTTGGAGTGAGCTGGGTGGAGGACTGCGGTGCGGAGGCTGGGGCTTTATTGGCACGGAACCGGGTCCAGTCGGCTGTGACACGCCCGCCAACTGGGGAGTCCACACACGAGTGTTACCCCTTCAAGGTGTTGCTGGGCACGTTTCAGACAGAAAACAGGTAATCCAGTGAGCACGTGTACCGCTGCCTAAGCGTGAAGTGCCAGCCCGCCCTGCAGCTCCGCCTGAACTCTGGGCTCTGGTGGACACCTTCGGCGCGGCCTGACGGAGTCGGTCTGTGCGTAGGTATTGGAGCGCGGCGGCCACTCCGCTGTGCAGGCAGAAGTGAGCCGTGGCTGGCCTTGAACGCGTCCACCCCAGGCCCTCACCTGCTGAGGAGCAGAGGCAGCCGGTCCAGCTAGAGCTGTATTGTCGGTGTCTTCACGCTCATCCCGTGTGTAATGGATCGATGTGTGTTAACTTTCAGACCAAGTACACACTGATAGACGAACAGGACATCCCACTGGTGGAGAGCTACTCTTTCGAGGTGAGGGGACCTTTGACATCCATGCTGCTTTGGTTGGGTTCTGGGAGGGTCAGGAGGAGTGAGTTTCCCACACTGGACTGTAAGGATGAGAGACCCTGAACCGCAGATGTCGGGTACCAGCTGCCATAGCCAAAGCCTGGGCTGCTCTATGGCCCATGTGACTTTGGTCTTTCTCACTTTCACCTGTTGCTAGCTCTTGAAAGTGCCGCCTTTTGTCGTGCCTTTGATTGGATGTTTGTTAAAATGGCCCGTGTGTTTACCCCCTTCTGTGGCTCTTTTTTGCTGTGGGGAACGTACATAGCCCCTTTCTAGGGATGTTATTGAGGAGCCTCTGCTCTGCTTCAGCCAGCTGTGGCTCCTTGTCCGTGGTCAGCAGTCCCACCGCATTCTTTCATTTCAGTGCCTCACACTTCTGTAGCCACTGCTTGTCTGTGAGTCTTTCACCCTTGATGGATTGGGGGCTTTTATAAAGCCGGGGAAATTTCTGTCCATAGTTTGGTTTTGTTTACTTATTTATTTATTTATTTTTTGGAGACAGTGTCTTGCTTTGTAGTTCAGGCTGGCTCTGAGCTCACTATGTAGCCCAGGCAAGCCTGGAACTCAGCAATCCTCCTGCCTCTGCCTCCCGAGTGCTGGGATGACAGGCGTGAGCCACCACGCCCAGCACTGTGATATGTGGTATTAATTGCTGGTGGGAGTGAGTCTCCAGGCCCAGCATTGTATGTGGTTACTGGGGATAGAACTCAGGACCTTGCACTTGTGAGGCAGGCGCCGGAACCACTGAGCTAACCCTCCGGCCCTTATTATGTATTTTTTTGAGGCAAATCTTAACTATGTTGTCCATGGTAGCCATAAACTCAGAATCCTCCTACTTTAGCCTCCTGAGTGCTGGAATTACAGGTGCGCATCACCACTCCCAGCTTGTCCATAGTATTTCGCAAGGAGTTGTTCATGAGGTTCTTAAAGTATTTTTGAGACAGGGTCTCAAAACCTCACTTAGATCTTGGATTTGGGAGTTTTGTGCACTTTGCTATTACCAAAAGGAATGGTGAATTCGCATAGAGCTGCACCCCAGTGGGCTTTGTAGTTCAGGCTGATCCTGAACTCAGTATGTGACCCAGGCAAGCTTCAAACTCTTGGCAATCCTCCTCCCTCTGTCTCCCCAGTGCTGGGATTACAGGCTTAAACCATCATCCCCGGCTCATGAGGTTTTCTTGCTGGGGTAGAGGACAGAGTTGCCACATGGTTGGTGGTTGGTGCGCTGTCTGTGGGAGCCCCCTGGATGCTCCTGGTGTCTCCAGATTGGCATTTATCCCTTTGGCTGTGTATTTTGCTTGATCTTTTTTGTGGGGAGGGTATCAGGGATCTAACTCTGGACCTTGTGCTGGCAAGGCAGGCGCTGAAACCACTGAGCTAATTCCTCGGGCCCTCTTTTCTTTTTTTCCAGTTACTGAGGATTGAACCCAGTGTCTTTGCACTTAGCTACATCCTCAGTTCCTTTTTTATTTTTTTGAGATGGGATCATACTAAGTTGCCCAGCTTGCTTAAACTTGCCATCCTCTTCCTCAGCCTCCTAGAGTGCTGGGTCACAGGTGTGTATCATCACACCCAGCTTTACTTTATTTTACTAAGTAGGATTTGAAACATTGCTGAAACTTGGTGGGTTTAACAGACCTTTTCTTTGTTCCTTTCAGGCTCGAATGGAAGTAGATGCCGACGGAAATGGTGCTAAGATATTTGCATATGCCTTTGACAAAAACCGAGGCAGGGGATCGGGCAGGCTCCTCCATGAGCTGCTGTGGTAGGTATTTTCTAGCTGCTTTGTCTTTACCAAGTCGTGTTGGGCTCTGGTGGGCATAGGCTACCAGAGGCACCAGAGCCCCCCCCAGGTGGAGCTGAACTGACCTCACCTGGCACTTGGATTTGGGAGTTTTGTGCACTTCGCCATTACCAAAAGGAATGGTGAATTTGCATATAGCTGCACCCCAGTGGGCTTTCTGTGGGGGCAGGTTTTCTGGAGGAGGATTCATTCTTCACTGGGCTCCTTGGCAGTGGGATGTGGGTGCCTGCTCCTTGGTATACACAGTGGGCTCAGCTGTGGAGTCCATTCTCGTGCAGAATTCAACTCCAAGCTGTCTGTGTAGATGGGTTTGGGTTCAGTCTTGGCTGTCTGTATCCAGGGCAGAATCATCCATACGGTCCTCATGCTGTTTGGGCAAGGATTTGGGTTCCTCTTGGTGGCCATTCTTTACAAATATCCCTCGTTAGTAAGATGGGGCAGTTGAGATCCTATGGCTGATGTTTCTTTCCTGGGCCCGTGGATCTGCATGCTTAAGCAGAAATACCCATGAGGCGTGGAGGCAGCACTCTAGGGAGTTGTCTTTTCCTAGGGAGCGTCACAGGGGTGGCGTGGCTCCCGGCTTTCAGGTGGTGCATCTCAACGCTGTGACTGTGGACAATCGCCTGGACAACCTGCAGCTAGTGCCGTGGGGCTGGCGACCCAAAGCTGAGGAGACCTCCAGCAAGCAGAGGTAGGTTTTCCCAGCAGTGCCTCCCGCTCTGCACTTGATCTCCCTATGGACCTTAGGACCTGCATGATTTTCCCCTAAGTGGGGTCCTCTGTGGTTTCATGAGTGTGGGGGAATTTTGATGATTCTGTTTTTATGTTGTTTGGGTGGTAATTGGCACTAGGAACCCTATAGCTGATGGGGGCCAGCCTCAGGCCGTGTCCTCCAGCGTCCTCCTGTGTGTGCACATGGTCTCTTTGTCACTTTCTGGGTAGTGTGAAGGAAGTGAGGGTACCGTGGCTCTGTGGTTTGGTCTTTGTGGCCTCTGCCTGGGTTTCCATGGTCCTGAGAAGCACTTTCTGTGATGAGCTTCTCATTTAGCAGTACTTTTCCTACTGTCCGGACCACCCAAGCCAAGACTCACATAGCTATTGGGAAGAGCCAGGGGTCAGCAGGACTGGGTTTGGGAGTGAACTGGGTCCAGGGATGCCCAGCCCCACCTGGGTTATTGGTGGCTCAGTGTACCCTTTCTTGATGACGTCAGTGCTGAATGCCATAACAGATGGGTAACAAGCACAATTAAGGCTCATGGGCTGGGGTTGTTTGTGAGACCTTCCAGTTTTCGCCTCTGGGTCATGCCAGAGTCTGTGCTGAGGCAGAAATGGTGATGTGAGGGTACAGTCCCGTGGCCACTGTTCTAGGCGTGTAGATTGCATGCTTTTCACATTCTACATGGACCTTAACAGAGTGAAGCAGAGCCTGTGAGTACCTTGGCTACTGGTTTTGTTCTTGCCCTATTGATCGTTTTTTTTTTTTTTTTTTTTTTTGAGACAGGGTCTCGCTTTATAGTTCAGGCTGGCCCTGAGCTCACTATGTAGCCCAGGCAAGCCTCGAACTCAGCAATCCTCCTGCCTCTGCTCCCGAGTGCTGGGATGACAGGCGTGAGCCACCACGCCCGGCACTGTGGTATGTGGTTTTGATGGCTGGTGGGCGTGAGTCTCCACGCCCAGCATTGTATGTGGTTACCTGGATTGAACCCAGGACCTTGCGCTGTGAGGCAGGTGCCAGAATCACTGATCTAAATCTCCGGCCCCCTATTGATCTTTTGATCCTTAATTTCCTCTTACCTTCACCATAACTGGGGATTGAACCCAGAGCCTTCACACTGAGCCATTTTACATTTTTCTTTTTTTTGGGATAGGGCCTGTCTATATAGTTGAGACTGGCCTAGAACCATGCAGCCCACGCTGGACTTGAATTTGACATGATCCTCTTATGTTAGCCTTCCAGGTACTGGGATTGCACATATGTGTTGCCACTCCTACTTTAAACTTTCGAGACAGTCTCACTAAGATTTCCAGTCTGGGCTTGAACTTGTGAGCCTTGTGCCTTAGCCTCTCTGAGTGCAGGGGTTCCAGGTGTACTTCCGTATCTCTTGGCCATTTATCTTTTGAAGGATTATGTTAGCTGGACTTTGGGTTCAGGTAACAAAAGCTTCAGCTGAATGCAGCTGAAGTAGAGAGTGGGTCCTTTCTGTCCTTGGCTGGAATGTGAAGAACTGGACGGTGGCCCCGTCCCCAGCTGTACTGTACTTGGGGCTCCTCCAGCATCAGAGTGGGCAGCAGCAGCGCAGCAGATTCCCTGGTCGCCTTCCTGGGCTCTGCCGGCTCCCTCTCCCCCGGGGTGGGCGTGCCTGCTGTGAGGTGCCCTTCCTGTGGCTGGGTGTTGCCTTTACTCCTCTGAATACCCCCTTTAAAGTCACGTAATGCACCGTAATCGCAGTTAAGAACCCGTTCGGAAAAGGGAGAGCGAGCTGGGGCTTGGGCCCTCCCGTGACTGGGATGAGTCCCAGTAAGGTGGTGTCTCAGGGGCAGCTCCTGTTGGTGGGGGTGGCCTAAGTTGGCCTTCAGCCCTCCAGGTGTGGGTTTTAGAGTGAAGCAATTTGTAGGCAGCTTCTGGTCCGGCCCTAGGCCAGGAGCAGCAGTCAAAGATGGCCTAAGGGGTAAAGTCCCAGCTGGCCCAGGATGCTGGCTTCTCCCAGGCTCTCGCTTTCCTCCCTGCTCTTCTCTCATTGGACCCTGACTTCAGCCCCTGCGTGGTGTGTGCCCCACTCTGAACCTCTAGAGGATGCTCCTGAGCATTTGCTGTCTTGCATGACCTCATGGGCTCAGGAAGCAGCCTGAGTCTGTTCCCATGCTGGACCTAGCCAGAGGCATTGAGGGAAGGCTGGCGAGGGGAGGTTTCATCAGCTCCTTGGCTCCCACAGTGTAAGCTGTGTCCCCCTGAAGCTCTATCGGGGCCTTAATGCTGCATCACGTGTTGTTCAGACTTAAGTTTTTACTGCCATTCTTGGTAGGTTCTGGCTCAGCCAAGCAAGGAAGTACTTTGGAAGGTCACACGGCGCTCCCAGTGTCAGGAGAAGTAGCTGTAGGGCCACAGGGGCCTCCATGAGTCCAGAGCAGGAGGTGACTTCCGCATTCCTGCCTACTGTGTGCCTGCGTCACAGTCACTGGCAGAGAGGCAGTACTTACATGCTTGGGCAGGATGCTCAGCCAAAGTCGGGTTGCTGGGACACGGATTGTGATGGGGATGTCCTGGTGCCACATGCCATACTGCCCTGTGTACTGACCCAGCCTGGCAGGCACACACTGAGATTGTGCTTTCTTTCAGGGAGCAGAGCTTATATTGGCTTGCAATCCAGCAGCTTCCCACGGACCCCATAGAAGAGCAGTTCCCCGTCCTGAATGTGACCCGGTACTACAATGCCAATGGGGATGTGGTGGAGGAGGAGGAGAATTCGTGCACCTACTACGAATGCCACTACCCGCCCTGCACAGCCATTGAGAAGCAGGTGCTGCAGGACCTGGGCTGGTTGCCATACCCTTCTCCACCTGCCTGGGGCCCACCCTGTAGACGCTGGGCACCTCTGTTGCTCTCCTGCTGGGGTGGCTGTCCCTTGGGGTTTTTTGTGCTCCCCCGGGTGGGCACTCCTGTCCCCACGCATACATGTTTTTGTGTTTGCTGTGGTACTGGGGGTCGAGCCCAGGTCCCAGGCTGGACAAGGGCTCTGCCACTGAGCCGCACCCCGGCTAGGCTGTGGAGTTCTGCTGGGCCCTTCCGGCTTTGAGATGTGTGCCCTGCCCCCCTCACGTGTGATGCTCTATGTTTCAGCTCCGGGAGTTCAACATCTGCGGGCGTTGCCAGGTGGCCCGGTACTGTGGCTCCCAGTGCCAGCAGAAGGACTGGCCCGCCCACAAGAAGCACTGTCGGGAGAGGAAGCGTCCCTTCCAGCACGAGCTTGAGCCAGAGCGATGACGGGCGGTGGGTCTGCGGTGGTGTAGGCGTGTGGCTCCAGCTCCTCCGTGGACGCAGCGGAGACCGTGGTTTACTCTGGAGGTGTGAGGAGGCCAGTGTCTCGGCCCAGCCACCATGAAGCTCCCCCAGCACACACACTCTGGGGACAGCGCCTTTCAGTGTTAGCCTCCAGCAGAGACAAGGGGGAGGTTCCCCAGGACCTTTCTCGTTATTTATATGTTAATATGTTTGTAAACTCATGTACAGTTTTTTTTGGGGGGGAGATGGGGATGGTTAGAAACTACAAATAGATTCACTTACTGTAATCCTCAAATGGCAAATGGTCGGCTGTGTGTCTAGAAACTCGTGCAGCTGAGCGTCTGTCCTGGGCAGTGGGGCCTCGCAGTGCGGCCTGCACAGGTCATGTCTGAAAGGGCAGAGTACATGGGTGAGCTGTCTGGGCCGCTCTCTGCTCCCCTGTGCAGTGGAGGTTCCGTTCAACTGACTGGCTTCCGTGTGGATGCACCCCGTGTCCTGGCTGGGGGGCCTCCCCTGTGCACACTCTTCTCTGAGGAGTAGAGTGTGCCAGGCCTTTCTCTGGTGCTTGGCTGGCACTGCTGATGGTGGCAAGAGCTGTGTGCTGGTGGTTGTTGTGTGGCTCTGGGCCCATACTGTAGTTTTTTCATATTGCTGAGACAGAATACTTAACACCCAAAGTTAAAGGGGAAAAGGTTTATTTAGCACAGTTTGTAGAAGCTTTAGTTCGCAATTGACTGGCTAGGGCTGGGGATTTGGCTCAGTGATGTCGCTGCCTGCTTTGCAAGCACAGGGTCATGATTTTGAGCCCCAGTATCAAAAAAAACCCAAAAACAACATAATTGATTGGCTGCAAGACTGGGCGGCAAAGGGGCAAGGGTTCATGGCAGGCAGAATGTAGCAAAGTGACGAGAGTTTAAAGCTTCCTGCCTCGTATTCATACTCCTTGGAAGGAGCATTCACCCCCTTGGTCTCAATGCCCTCAGGCCCACCATTGCACTATGAACGGTGATATTTTCTGGTTACACCCACCTCTGAGAAACCCACCTACAACTGCAGGAGGCTTTGGGGCCCATCCAGACACAAGCTGTAACATCTGCGCTGGTTTGTGCATGGTGCCTCCAGCACCATGGCAGTGAGCCACCCCGAAGACTCCAGCAGCCCGCGGAAGTGCCCCAAGTCCCCGTCCTCTCCTTCCCTTTGGGGAGCAGTATCTGAGGGCCACTCAGCATCTCACACAGTGAGTGCAAGGAAGTGAGCCCTGTTTCTTGGCGTGAGCTGCAATGAGCCATCCAACATGGCCCCGCGTTGGTCTGTGTCTTTGTTTCCTGTCACTGGGGCAGACGATCTGATGCCTGCAACGTAAGGAGGAAGGGTGTATTTGGACTTGGGATTTCGGAGGTTTTGGTTCCTGTGTGGCTGGCTCCGGGGCAGAAGCTATGGGGGAAGGTCTGGCAAAGGAAACCAGCCCATTCGGCCCAGAAGCGGAGGAGCTTGGGACAAGAAAGCACCTTGCGGGTCAGACCCTGTCTCCCAAGAGCACACTTGAGCTGTGAGTTACCGTATTCTGTGCCCATGATTCAGTCACCTTCCAAAGCCCCTGGGGAGCACAGGAGGCTTGGGTTTATTTTACATAATCAGTGGCAGACTGCAGGCTCCTGTTACCTACCCTCTTTGTTTGGAACTCGGAGATGAACCCCAGGCCCTTTGCACTGTTATGTCCCCAGCTTATTTTCAGTTTTGAGGCAGTTGCGTTGTGTTGCCCAGGTTGAGCTGAGTGTCCTCACTTGACTTCCTGGAGTGTCGGAATTATAGGCGTAGGCCACCTTGGCTGTCCGCTCTACCCTAGCGACCGCTTTCATGATACCAACCGTCCACTGCGGCATACCTCCCATAGGTTCCCCACTGTCCCGTCCTGCCGCTTACAGCACCTCTGCCAAGCTGTCGGCTTCTCTGTGCCCCTGCTTTCCCTGGTAGTGTGGCTCTTTGGTGGCTTTTCGGCCTGAGCGAAGCTCTAGGGAAGCTGACACCTTGATGGGAGCACAGCAGCAACATCACCGTGGGGTTCTCTGGAGCCTGGAGAATGCCCCGTGCCCTGGGATTGGCATCGAGAGGCCCCACCACGCTTCGGAAGGTCAGGGTCAGCTGGCTGAGTAGACGGGATCCTGCTCAGACCGCAGATCGCACGGCCCCGGGAAGGGGTGGTACGGTGACCCCGCATGGTGCTTCCTGCACCTGGCCCGGCTTGAGCCCAGAGCGTCCTGGAGCTTCAGTAATCCGCTGCATTGGGGTCCAGCAGAGGTCAGGACGGTGAGGTGGAGAGGTGCAGGTGCTTGGCACGCTGGGCTTGGGCGAGCTTTGACGGCTTCCCACGGTGGCTCTGCTCGTGCTTCTTGCGTCCTTTGGGGAATGGCCAGGTTGGAGCATGAACCTGTGTGTGTCCCCTGCCCAACAAAACTTCCCTTCGCCCCTCGTCAGAGAGCGACGCCGGACTCAGCCGTCCCGCGGCGGACGGCGCTGGGTGTGCTGGAGACACCTTCCCTCCCGCAGCTCTCAGCGCACAGGTGCTGCCCTGCAGGGGAGCTGGGCTCGAGGGCGGCTTGCATTCCGGTTTGTTTTCCTGGTCTGTGACGCCTCGGGCTGGCCGCCTTCACGCCCTCAGGATTTCGACCTCGAGCCTAGAGCCGGTCCCTGAGGGTGTTCTGGGACGCTGAGGTGGGTGGAGCCTTTTCTACTCTTGGCGGCTGCTTGGCCTCAGTGTCCCGTGGCTGACAGAGGGGAGCCTGGGGTTGGTCTGAATGTCCCGCCCTCTCCCCGGCTGCCTCCGCCTCAGCCGCTGCCCACCTCGTGATCCGGGAGCTGGGTTTCCAGCCGCAGCTCTGCTTCAGCCTAGGACGTATATGAAGGTGTCCCCCGGATTTGTGTCTCAGGGAGTTACTGCCACAAAACTGAAGGGTCCAAAACAACAGTGATAACTGTCTCGGTTTTGGAGGGCAGGAGTTTCATCCTGGGAGAGAGGTGTGCCATGCCCCACACCCGTGCCAGCATCTGGCAGCACCCTAACTAGCAGACACTCGTTCTTGCCCCCGCCTGACGGTCCTGTGTGCTCTGGTCTACTTCGTTGAGATGTCCCACTTCAGAAGGACGCCTGTCATTCCTCCAGGGCCGCCCTGTGCTACAGCTGAGTGGGCCCAAATGACCCAGACCCCTGCGGGCTGCAAGGGAAGAGTGGCCGAGTGTACACTTCCTAGTATGGTTTAAGTGTTGGGGAGATCGCAGGGCAGCCGCAAGAGCAGGCAGAAGGGCGAGGTGGGCCGGAGGGCTGGGTGACTCGGTCGCGGCACTCACGGGTCGGGCGCCTGCCTACCCGCGCTGCCTCTCGCTGCCCCTGCTGTCAGCGGTCCAGGCGACTGGCTGCGCCGAAGCCTGAGCAGTCTTCTGGGTGATGTCCCATTGTGGTCCAGTGGAGAGAAGGGAGGAGGCCGGCGCCCTCCTGCCGTGGAGCTGTGCAAGCACGGGTTACCATGGGATGGATGGTGTTCAGGGTGGAAGGAGGGAAGGGAGTCAGATTGTTTGTTGTTTTTTTTAGAAGTATGAAATTTATTTAAAACACCCACGAAGTTCTGTGTAATCAGGAATAATACCATTTGCAATAGTTTTTAAGAACTCATGACAGATTTAAAATATATTTAAAAATATATTAATATATTTTAAACTCATGATACTTAAAGTGTATATTAAAGTCTATTTTCAGCTGCAGTACTCACATCCTTATTCAGTTAGAACAATTAAAATTATTTCTGTGGGGCCAGGGACTTAGCTCGGTAGTTGCAGTGTCTTCCTCGAAAGTGCAAGGTCCTGAGTTCAGTCCCTGGTAACCATCTATCACCGTGTTGACTCACGCCCACCAGCAATCAGTACCACACACCACAGTGGTGGGCATGATGGCTCATGGCTGTAACCCCAGCACTCAGGAAGCAGAGGGAGGAGGATTGCTCTGAGTTCGAGGCTTGCCCGGGCTACATAGTAAGCTCAGGGCCAGCCTGAACTACAAAGTGAGAATCTGTCTCAAAAAAAAAAAAAAACCAACAAAAAATTATGCTCCAAACAAATGAGACACCTAAGGAAAGTATAACAATTTCCACGACTATCTCTTTTTTTTTTTTTTGAGACAGGGTCTTGCTTTGTAGTTCAGGCTGGTTCTGAGCTCACTATGTAGTCCAGGCAAGCCTGGAACTCAGCAATCTTCCTGCCTCTGTTTCCCGAGTGCTGGGATGACAGGCATGAGCCACCACGCCCGGCACTGTGGTATGCATTATTGATGGCTGATGGGTATGAGTCTCCACGCCCAGCATTGTATGTGGTTACCGGGGATCGAACTCAGGACCTTGTGCTTGGGAGGCAGGTGCCGGAACCACTGAGCTAACCCTCTGGCCCTCCATAACTATCTTTACATGTATGTTTCAATACAAGTACATTTCAGTGTGTTTTGCTACATAAACATGTTCTCACATACAACTGCTGTGCACCAAAGTTCAGTTTAATTAGATCTTTGAAGCCACATGCAATTCCAACTTACAGGTCCTCAAGTACTGCTAGTCAGTGTTCCTTTGCTGAGGGCAACATGTTGATCATGTACGAAGTTCAAGATCATTATACAACTCTCCCTTCATGGTGAACTGCTTTTCAGCTCCTTTGTTTCTGACTGTAGTACCAAGGCCTCGTTTTAACTTGACCTCCCTTCATGGACACACTGAACGAAGACCCCCTTCTAAAATCCTGGGGGTTAAGACTGCAACATAGCAACTTTAGGACACAATTCAATACGCAGTGTCACAAATCTTCTTCCCTAGGGGCAGGCTGTGGAACCTGGGATGATTATGATGATGATGATTTTTTTTTTTTTGAGACAGGGTCGCGCTTTGTAGTTTCGGCTGGCCCTGAGCTCACTATGTAGCCCAGGCTAGCCTGGAACTCAGCAATTGTCCTGCCTCTGCCTCCCGAGTGCTGGGATTCCAGGCGTGAGCCACCACACCCGGCGATGATTTTTGAGACAGGGTCTCATTATATAGTACGGGGTGGCGACCCTCCTGTCTCAGCTGGCGTTCCAGGCGTGCCCGGGAACTTTCTCGAGTGGCTCTGGCATCTACGCAGCGTCCACGGGGGAAGGAACCTCGTCTCCTTCCCGCAGCGCCCTGGAGTCCTGGGTCTGCGTCCCGCAGCCGCCGCCGCCGCCGCCTCTCGGCCGCTCAGTGTTCGCCCGGCCGCGGGGTCCACGGTCCTCCCGCCGGCAGGGGGCGCGGCAGCCCCTGGACAGGCCCCGCCTGCGCCCCGGAAGGGGTCGGGAGAGGCGTCCGGCTTGCGGGCTCCATGGCGGGCGGCCGGCTGCGGGCGCTGCGCGCCGTGGACACCGAGCTCACGGCGGACGCCGTGGAGTGGTGCCCGCTGCGGGGCTGGCGGCGCCTGCTCGCCTGCGGCACCTACCAGCTGCGCGGCCCCGGGGCCGAGGTGCGCGGGAGGGCGGGCGCCCGCGTTTCCCCGACGGCCCGCGGCGTCCGACCCCTGCGAGCCGCACCGGGGCGCGCTCGGGTGGAGCAGCCCTGCGGCCCCACGGCTGGCCCTCGGCCGCCGCCCTCGTCCCTTCCCCGCCCTTGCGGTTCAGCGTCTGTTGCGGTAGTGAGCGAAGGCGTGTGCTTTGCAGGATGGACGAGACAGCGACGGGGTTGCCGAGCAGCCGCAAGGCCGTCTAGGCCGAGTTTACCTGTACAGTTTCCGCGAGGAAGACGCTGCCTGTTCCCTGGCCGAGGTCCAAAGGAGAGACGCGCCCGCGGTGCTGGACATGAAATGGTATCACCGGGTGACCGCCCCGCTGGCCCGCCGGGAGAGGGCCTCCAGCAGCACGGAGACCGCCTGTGCCGTGGACCGCTGCCGTCCCGGCTGCCTGTTGGCAGGTGGTAGGGCCGATGCTTAGCGTTTCCACGGCCCAGAGTAAGAATCAGGCTGGGGGCAACGGAAATGA
This sequence comes from Thryonomys swinderianus, assembly GCA_004025085.1. Lineage (NCBI taxonomy): Eukaryota > Metazoa > Chordata > Mammalia > Rodentia > Thryonomyidae > Thryonomys > Thryonomys swinderianus. The sequence goes on from PVIC010033992.1 coordinate 15,071, forward strand.
CGATTCTGAAACCGGGGAAACTTCAGCTTGGCGGTAGGCTTGTGAGGGCTCGCTAGGTTTCGGCAGTGCTCTGTGCTGTGGGGCTTCCTGCATTCTGATGCTGCGTTCTCCTCCTCCCAGGTGCCACATCCCGGTGGCCGGCTGTGGTGTCTTGGGGGTGGCGGATGCCAGTGGATCTGTAGAGCTGCTCCGCCTGGTGGAGCCTGAGGTGGGTGTTTGATGTGCAGGTCAGGGCTGTGCTCGGGTAGACTTCTTTCTAAAGTGGTCTGTTCAGTGCTGAACTTTGTCCTGAGCATTCTTTTTTTTTTTTTTTTTTTTTTTTGAGACAGGGTCTTGCTTTGCTGGGAGTCTGGGACACACTAGGGGTGCTGCGCTGGAGCCAGGGGTAGGGCCCCGGAGCTGATCGCAAGCCAAGGGCCTGTGCAGAGGCACTCAGAGGAGTCCCCATTCCAGCGACGAGGGAGGCAGATGTCCAAGGCCAGGGTCCAAGCAAAGCATGTGCATCCAGGAGGGGCTTTATCCCCACCAGGCAGCTGCTGATGGCGTTAGCACTGTTGACATGTTTAGGGAATAACACCCGCAGGTCCTAGACAAGAGAAGTAGTATTTAAATGGCTGTGGTGGCTTGTGGAATGGGAGCCGAGGAAAGCCCCCACTGTCTGCTCACTGTGGACCAGATCGGCCAGGCCCGCCGGAGGCCTGGTGGTGCACAGCATGTGCCCTGTGGAGCCACAGAGGGAGTGTCGTGTCTAGAAGAACACAGGTCGTGAAGCAAGAGACCTTGTTCTAGGGTCAGGGGCGTGGGAAAGTTCTAGAGATGAAAACTAGGGTCCTCAGCCCTGCTCATGCCTGGCGCCAGGCAGGGTGGCAGTGGCCTGTGCCCTGTTTCTGCCTAGGGAGTGAGCAGGGGAGTGAGGCTCGTCTGTGCAGGGCTCTTTTCTCTCCAGTAGAAGACGAGGCCCCTCCTGGAGCCGTGGTGCAACCTTTTGCTGGGGAAGGAGCGTCTGGCCTTGTCGCTGGATTGGTCCACAGGGAAGCGTGGGAGGTAAGGCCCGGGAGCGGTTAAGGGCCCTCAGTCTGCTCTGACAGTCCGTTCCTGTCTTCGTGCCAGTTCTGATCTAAAAAACAGAAAAATTTTGGCCCACTAGTTGAATGGTGGTGATGCTGTCATAGGGGAAACTGATTGTGCTGGGACATGTCAAGAGCACGGTGAGTAGAGCGTGGCGGGCTTCTCCCTTGTCTTCCTGTGTCTAGGGCCAGCGGCCAGCCCTTGACGATCATCAGCAGTGACTCCAAGGGCCAGCTGCACCTCCTGATGGTGGATGAGGCGGGGCTCAGGCTGCAGCCCATGGCCACATGGCAAGCCCACCACTTTGAGGCCTGGATCGCTGCTTTCAACTACTGGCAGACAGAAGTTGTGTATTCAGGTCAGTGCCCCTTTCCTGGATGTCACCACAGTTGGTGCGATGGAGGACTCGGGTGTGAGAAGCAGGGAGTGAGGCTCCGGTGAAGGCTGAAGCTTCACCAACCTGCACCGACGCTGTGTTTCCTGAGGCAGGAGCTGTAGCCCACAGTACTTGTGGTCGCGTCGGAAGCCATACCTCTGCCCGTGAGCCAGGGTGCCCCTCCCTACAGCCTGAGTCCCATTCTTAGTCTGGTTTCCACAGTTCTCTTTCCCTATCTACTGCTCTCATTGGTTTCAGGCTACACTTTACCTTCTGAAAGAAAGGAAGTAGGAGAGAAATAAGATGAATTTTCTGATCTTTCAAGTGGTTTATAGTTTGAGGACACTGTTGTGGATTGAGACATTAGCAGCTGGGAAGCTTTGGGGAGCTTCTCTCGCAGGTGGAAGGTGGAGGCTTTGGGTTTTGAAAGAAGATAGAAAAGGAGACAACAGATTTAAAAAGCGCCAACGATGGGCCAGAGATTTAGCTCAATGGTTCTAGTGCCTGAGTTCGATCCCCGGCACCCACATACAACAATACTGGGCATGTGATGACTCATGCCCACCAGCAATCAGTACCCACATACCACAGTGCTGGGCGTGGTGGCTCACACCTGTAATTCCAGCACCCGATCAGCAGAGGCAGGAGGATTGCTGAGTTTGAGGCTTGCATGGGCTACATAGTGAGCCCAGGGCCAGCCCGAACTACAAAGTCCCTATCTCAAAAAAAAAAAAAAAAGAGGCACAGAAAAGAGCTAATGTTTACTCCTCTTCTTTGGGGGGATATTGGAGATGGAACCCAAGGACGATAGCGCACCCTGCCAATCTGACCCCTTCTTGTGAACTCCACCGGCATGGCGGCGAGGCGTAGGGCCTCCAGGGAAGGGCTGTGGGGACGTCTGTTCAGCTGCCTGAGCCCTGCGGATCTCCTCAGCCTGGAGGCTCTTCCTGGTCCCCCACGCTGAGGTACTGGCCGGTGGCTGTGGCTCCCGAGTCGCCTTTCCTTGGCAGCTTCGTGGGCCAGTCAGCCCGCCCTGCCCCTCCCGCCTGGCTCGTCACCGCCCACACCTGCTTGCCTCCCCCAACACTGCTGCCCTCTGCGCAGAGCTGTCCGTGCCCGCCGGCTTCTTCCTCGCTGGCTTCCTCTTGGCTGAGCTCTGCTGCGTGCTGCTCCTCCAGCAGACCCCTTTCCGAGCAGCTCTGCAGTTGAACACGGTCTGCTTGGGAGCCATTGTTGCCACCTGTGTCCCTCCTATTCCTGTTAGTCCCCATCTGAGAGATTTTTCTTTTTCTTCGTATCTGTCTGTCTGTCTGTCTGTCGAGACAGGGTCTCCCTTTGTAGTTCAGGCTGAGCCTGGGCTCACTATATAACCCAGGCAAGCCTCGAACTCACAGCAATCCTCCTGCCTCTGCCTCCCGAGTGCTGGGATGACAGGCGTGAGCCACCACGCCCAGCACTGTGGTATGTGGCACCAGGGATCAAACTCAGGACCTTGCGCTCTCCATGCAGACGCCGGAACCAGAGCTAAACCCCTGGCCTGACATTTTTCTTTCTAGTACGGGGATGAAACCCAGGGCCCCGCACATGTCGGACGTGTGCTCAGCCCCTGTCTTACCTAGTCTTCCAGGCGCCCTTCAGAGTCCCCAGCTCTTGTTCTCTGCGCAGCTGCCAGTCCCCACCCTTGTCTCTGTGAGTGTGGCAAGGCGTGGCCGCTCTGTCCAGGCCGCTTCCGTGCCTGACCCTTTCCAGCCTAGTTCCCACTCAGTGCCGGCATGATGATGACGATAAAAACTAGCAAACCTCATCACACCTCTCTGTCTTTTAAAGACTTTTCCGTTCTCTGTCTGATTAGGGTGAAATGCAAAATTCAGAGCAGGTTGTATAGGGGCAGTGATCTCGTAGCTCAGCACAAGGGATTTCGCTTGACAGGTGGCATTGGGTGCTAGCGGTGCATGGGGCACTGCTCTAGGTGCCGGGGACGTGTTAGTGTGCAGAGCACACTGATGGCCCTGCTTTTGCCAAGTCCTGGTGACGTGGGCAGGGAGGCAGGAAGTCAACATGAACTGAGCTTCAGTGATAAATAAGGAAGACGCACAGCCGTCAAAGTGGTAGTGTTTTGGAGAGACAGAGGTCTGGGGCAGACCCTGGTGCTGCTGGGCAGTCATGGTGATGCAGGGGTTAGCTGGGGACGGAAGAGGAGCCGGTAGCCTGTGGTCGCAGGAGAGCAGGAGGAGCTGGAGTCAGAGGCCCTGGGACGTCGCAGGCTGCAGGAGGGACGGTGGCTTCTGTCGGGAGACAGACGGGTGGGTGCATAGTGGGTAGGTGGAGGCGGGTGGTCGGGGGTAATAGATGGGTGGATAAAGAGCAGATGGGGTGGATGGTGGTGGGCAGTGGGTGGGCCGTGGGGGGGGAGAGTGGGGGAGGGGCGGTGTGGATGCTGTCTGGGTGATGGTAGGAGTAGTCCAGGCCTTGCCATTTTCCTTTGCCCCGCCTCCGCTGTGGGCCTGTCCTCAGCTTCCTTCTGCTGCCTCAGCCGCCACCACCCTCCCTGTGCCAGGGCTTGCGCTCTCACCCTGGTCTTGGGTCCGGTGCCAGCTCCCTGTTCTATATCCTTAGTGGGTCCCCTGAAGCCAGCACAATGTCCCCACCCTGTGCGTCACAAAGGAAGTTCCCAGTGCAGCCCAGGGCGCGTGCTTCGGCCTGCCGCTCCCTGTGGGCACCTGCTGGGCAGCTGGTGACTGTGCTGCTGGAGACTCGGGCAGGTGTCCTGGCCTGTGGCGCCTTCCAAGCCGTCCTGTGGGTGTTACGCGCCTCCTCTCTCCCGTCCCCTCAAGTCAGAAGTGGCTGCAGGAGAGGCTGTTCCTGCTTTCTGTGGGGCAGTCCTGCTCAGGGCACCCTGCACTCGGGGACAGTTGCAGGGACTTCATGGACCCCTGGCTGCCCCTTGCCAGCAGTGCCATGATGGTGGGCTTCTCTGTCTGCACAGGAGGGGACGACGGCCTCCTGAAAGGCTGGGACGCCAGGACCCCCGGCTCGTGTATCTTTACCAGCTCAAGGTAACTGCTCATGGTCAGGGCGTGGGACCCTGGACCCCAGCCCCGACGGCCCCGTCCCCACTGGCACTCAGGCTGGCTGTGGCCCGCAGCCATGCCATGGGTGTGTGCAGTATCCAGAGCAGCCTGCATCGGGAGCACATGCTGGCCACAGGGAGGTGAGTGGCACAGCCCACGGTGCAGGCTCTGGGTGGGGAGAGGGACGGGGGCGGGGTGGATCTTCAGGAAACGGCCTGCCTGGGGCAGACCCTGAGGACTGTCCCACGAGCCTGGCGG